>JAWWES010000473.1:0-10572 GCA_035583135.1 Lophotriccus pileatus | reverse complement strand
GATGCATAGTGCTTTTACTTAATTGGTATTATAGTAGATATAGTTGTTTAGTTTCATTGTGTAGTAATAAATCCTAATATTATTCCTCCCCAGTCGGCTTTGGTTTTGTCTGCATAAACTTTCTCTCCACTTAGAGCAATTTGGTTGGGAGGTGTGGTAAGAAATTGTCACCTAGACAAACCCACGACAATGCAAGACTCATTATACCAAGGACTTGAAAATAAAATTTTAATTGAAATCTAGTAACATCATTACCAATGTGAAAAGAAAAAAGGACATATACATACAAAAATAAAACTACTCCCACTCTTCAAAGTGCACATTAAAATGAATTGTGTCCTCAAAATTGCTAATATGGACCATTCTCTTTTGAGGACAAATTCGTTTTAGTGTTTGTTCTTGGTTTTCAGCACAACAATTTGTGGTAATATTTATAGTGATTTGTAAACTGCAAATGTCTCCCTCAAAAAAAAAAAAAAAGGAAAATAAAGCAGAAGACATAGATTCTGGCTGTGAGAAAAGCTTAATTGTCATTACACTAATGCATCATATGTGCATTATTGAGAGAGATAAAACATTTCTGTTGGGGTATACATTGATCATTTTATTGAAAGGCTGTGAATATCAAATATTTCAGGCAGGTTTATTTTAAGAACAAGCCACAGCTCCTAAAGCTTTCAAAATCAGAAGAAACTGCACTTTTACCCATGTGTTTGGAAAAATCCCATTAGTATAATAGCACTTTTCAATTTTGCAAACCAATTCTGTTCAAGTTTCATAGAACATTTTGCAAATTCTGTAAACCTCACAATTCCCTTGTTGGAAAGACTTTTTTTCATCTCCATTTAAATTACAAATCAACCGGAGCACAGTTAGCTTACCTAAAATAGCCTCTGGATTTTTGCACCTTAAGAACATACTAAAAAGTCAGAACAGATTTTAAAACACTGCACGTGATTACAGACAAATTAATTACAAAATTAAAACCAATTACTTGTTTGTTATCCATCAGTTTTTATTTAGTCTTTAGTAACACATACTGACATTTCTGTTTGCATCTGATGGTACAGCTTTGTGGTTTTGCCATTATGATCATTATTTTAGAGCAGTTTGTACCTCTTTCCTCCTCCAAGCCTTTGTCCCATATACCGATAAAACAATCTTTACACTTTGAAAAAGTATCTTTCCGCTAAAGCACCACAAAATTGTTTGCCTTTAAGGTGAGCTTTCTTTTGGAATATAGGTAATATGACCTGTGTATTGTGTCTATTTTCAGTGATGCTTTTTCCCTGAAATGGAAAATTGAAAAAGGGGTGACATTTGATGTGATTTTTTTTTGATCTTCTGTTCCATAGTTCTTATACAAATTACTGGAATATGTTTTCATTATTTCTCTTCTTGTGATCTCCTTGAAATAAACCAGCCTTATCTTCTCAATCTGTCTTCAGAAAAGAGTGTTGTGTATTAAGTCATTCTGATCATCCTCTCCTTGATGACCTACACTATTCTGTTGTATCTTTTCAGACCTGGATTATACAGAATGATATGATATTCCAGATGCTGGAATGTCACTGATTTATATTGTGACATTATATTTTCTGCTCTTTTTCCCACCGTGTTCCTTATGAGTCATTACATTTTATTTATTTGCTTTTACTATTTCTGTACCTTGCCCATAGAATGGTGGCAATTCAGGAACATTACAGAGTTTCTCTCACAACACCATATTCACCTATTATTCCTTCTTTATATTTCTGAAGTGTATCTTTGAATTTTTCTGTGGTGATTGCAGTGGGTTTGTTTTCTTTGAGTCCAGAAAAATATAGAGTAAATAATATAATTTTATACAATTATTTGTTACAACTAGTGCATCTTTACATACGTACTTTTAATTAGTTATATACAAACAATTTTTTCCTGTTGTGCTGAGGGGCCTAATAATTACAAAATGTACTTGTCCAACAACTTTATTTTCAAAATAAAGTATTCTAGTAGTAATACTGCTATAGAACAATGAAAAAGGAAAAAATTGAAGAGCTTTCCCACCACTTGTCAATGGAGTTTCAATATTAACTGGTGACTAATGACGTGGACTTCAAAAATAAAAAAAAAAATAATCTTTAGCTCATGTCCTGTAGCAGAGAATTCTCTCTGGGCCATACGTGAGGTACTGTATTACCAAGACATTGAGCTGATTGCTCTGTTATGGAACAATCAGATGAGATTGTCCCTCCTGTTTCAGCGTGGAAGGTAAGAGCACAAGGTAGAGGCAATGCCTTTTTTCCCCTCTAAAATAGATTCTGCAAATGCAGTAGGTTGCCTGCAACTCACTTAAAGAAATAGTATCCCATTAAGGATCATGGTAAAATTTAGGTGCAATGGTTTTGCAAGGAATTTCCTTTATGAAAGCTGTGCTCATATGGATTTGAAAGAAGAAAAAAATAAAGAGAAAAATTCTTGTTTCTAAAATGCTACATTTCCAAATTGTAACTTATTTTATACAGAAACAGCAGCTGTGCAAACCCCGGATTTTTTTTTTTTTTACTTTCCCCTCCTTCATTTTCCTAAATCTCTCTTCTGAGTGTCTTTTCCTGGAGCTGAAAACTTGCTCCTTAGCACATCTCTTTCTTGCCACACTCATGTGAAAAACTGTTTTTTTAATATTTGTTTGACTGTGAAATTAAATTAAATTAAAAGGTAACCCATATATGAAGTCCCTGAAGCAAACTGATGCCTGACTTATCTCTGCCACCCCACTGTCAGCATCTCAGGATACACAGAAGAATAGATCCTCCTTGCTGCAGAGGTCCCTGACATTCGCTGTTACTGTCACCGTCCAGAGAACATCCAGTTTTTACAGCGGAAAAACTGCCAAAACCACTGAGGGTTTTGGCAAACCAAAGTAATGTTTTGCGTGTTTGCACCATGTTCATCACAGTGACAGCTGCTCAGACAAATTTTTGAGCCTTTTGTGCCACTAGTTCTCTGTATATTTCTGTCCTTGGCAATCCTTTCAAGAGGAGGGAATACCAGCTGTTACTCCTGGACACCAGAGCAGCAACAGCCTTCTTTCCTCATCACTTCCAAATAAATGACTGAAGCAGGCAACTAGATCCAGGCTCAGAAATGAGTTCCACGTGCAAATCAGGCTGATTCAATGGAACTCTAGTGGAAAACAGCAAAAATACCAAAAAAAAAGGATGAAAATGGTTGTAAATAGGCATTTGGGGTTGTGAGGTTTGTATTGTTTCTTAAAATACTTTTAAAAGATAGCCTATGTGGGTTTTTTTCTCCTTCCCACTTTATATACGTTATATACTTTATATACTTTATATGTATAAATACTTGATATACTTTATGCACTCATATTAATCACTGCTGCAATGATACCTCACATCAATAGAAGAGTTAGAATTATTTGTTTATGCAAGATCATCCAAAAAATTCATTGCACATCCCAAACCTAATGGTTTCAAAATTCTGAAAAGATCTATCTTCGCTGTTTTATATATCAACAGAATATATTTCCCCCCCTTTTCAGTTCTCAGGTTACACATTTGACCTACACCTGTGCACATCGTCACTTGCACATAAAATATACTCTAAAAGACACCTCACAAAATTGGTCACAACAGAGGCATAAATGGAGATGAAAGAGTTAATTTCCCACATATAGCTGAGAGAGAAAATTGGACGGACATGGCTAGAAATTTCATATTTTTATTGCTCCTTGAAAGTCCCTGGCTGGTGGCAGGGAGGACATGAAGCTGTGTTCACAGCCCAAATTAGTTTTTTTCACCAGTGACATCTGCCCAGCATGGGACTGCTGTAAATCACTCTGTTCAGATTATGCCCTTCTCCTTCAGGTGCATTTTAACTTTGGGTTCGTAATGCAACGGCTCAGGTGTTTCAGATGGGACTTCTCCTTTCTGGTGTTTTTGCATGGCATTTTGTTCAATGAGACCCTCACTTGGCTGCTAATTAGATTTTACAGTGACTACATTTAATATTTCATCTATTAAGTATTTAACATTGCATCATGTTTTTCATAAAAGACACTGTTAAGTCAATATCCACACTGATTACAGTTTCTGTACACAGGTGACACTAATCTTGCTGAGATGTTAGCAGGATTGGGGGGATAGCAGGCAAAATTAATAAGAGGGCATTTTGTTCAGTGAAGTTTGCTGCTAACAGTAATTTTAAAATCAGGAAAACAATCTCCCGGAATCAGCAGAATCCCCACATGTTCACTAGTAGTTACAGGTGTGTTTTCAAAGAGTTTAAGGGACTGTTTCTTAATTTTAGACCTTCCTATTATTCCTGTCACTCAGAAAAAAGAGAAAAAGAAAAATCTCCTTATAAACTCAGCAGCAGGTCTTTTTTCAAGCTGCAGTTCTGTAGTTCCTCTGGGATTAGAAACTGATCCTCATAACAAAACATGTCAGAAAGCTGAGTTAATACAACCCCTTCACTCACGGATAAACACTTCTCCATCTTATCCATTCCTTTTTTCACCTTGCTCTAGCGTTCAGATCTTGATCCTATCTCCTGGCATTATTCCCTTTACAGGTTGCAGTGTTAATGTACTGAATATTCAAGTTGCCACTACTTGATATATCTGAGTTTTTTTTCTGTATTACATGTTCTCCAGAAAAAGCTCATTCAATCAGAATTTTTGGGCTATGGTAGGTGATCTCACATTCTTGTGCTGCTGGTAACAGATTATCACAACACACATTCACCATGTTTCTGCAGTTCTCTTTGTGTGAACATCCTGTTATATCTGTGGATGTCTTAGAATTCAGCTCTGCTTTCAATAAAGAACCAAAGCATCACTAAATGTTACCTATTATCTACCCTACAATACACATTCAGACACTCTGGGATTAAGGAGGCTACAAATTTTTCTCATTTTTGGAAAGTAAGAATGGCTTTATATAAGATGAGGGGAGACAAAAAAAACTGCCAAATTTTGAGTGTAATCTACAGAAATAAATTCTGGCCTAAACTACACCATGCCTGCTTTAGGGAATGAATAATGCTACTATTGTGAGAGAATAGACATTAAAAAAAAAGTAATTCTAGAAAGAGAAACAAACCACTTTTAACCATTTTAAATGGCCTCTTCTGGCATTGTTTTGAAATACATATTTCTGTGTTTGAACCTCATTTCTTTGCAAGACCTTATTTTGTCAAAACTTGGAGTATAAGTATAGAACATAAATTCAAGATCCAGTGTCCATGATATCTGCTTTGCACCCTACCAGACAAATGGCCTTTTCTCTCAGATATCACTGCACAGGTACTAATAGGAAATTACTACCGAGTTTCAGGGTTTCATTATGTCTATCTGTCTCTTGATATGCAAGCTAACAGCAACCTGAACTTAAACCATGACATATGCCAGCTGGGTAATGTGCTCTGTCAATGCAGCCAGGAGCAGGAGGCTGAATTTGAGAGGAAGCAGCAAACCTTGCAGAAAACATGTTTTCCCAGCTGAGTGGATGATGCAGTTAGTATTCTATCCACTCAGACATGTGGCAATGAAAGGATGAAGAAGGATAAGCAGAGTTAAATGAGATCAAGCAGTTTATACATAGGAATACTGTGTAAAGTACAGAGCTGAGGAGGAAAGGTCTGGTAGGCATCTAAAGGGTATTGAGAAGTTTGATTCTTGGTTTCCGTGCAACCAGTACAGTCCTTTTAAAGGATATGGCAAACACTTTGTTGTACTTATTTGTCACTGTATTATATCATGATTTTGAGCTGTTGGTGAATTCACCGAGACTGGGGAAGAATTGGGACTGTTGTCACAGCCCTTGTAGATGTTCTCACCTCAGTTGTTAGGTCTAAGTCAGCTTAGACAGAACTACAGATTTAGACTTAACAGAGACAGGTTTGGCTCACGCCAACTTGAGGGTGACCACAAAGGCTAAAGACACACCTTCCAGGATGTGTATCCTTGTCTGTGACAAAGTAGGATGCAGGGCTGACTCCTAAAAGTAAACTGAAGGTTTTGTAAGGTGACTTTTACACTCCACCAAGAGCTTACCAAATGCCTAGGTTGTACCACAGTAGGAGTAAGAACAGCTGTTTTTATGTATTATTATGTTTGTCACTTTCTGGCTTCTCACTTAAAGTCTCGTCTGAGCTTGATTTATATTCTCTCCTTATCTGCATCAGGACTCCCAGTCTGCCTCAAGTAGAGAGGCAAGAATTTGCATAGACTCCTGTAGTTACTGTAATGACCCAGATTTTGACACATCACAGTAAGTGAACAGTAAAATGAACAGTAAGGTTCATTTTAGAAATGCAAAGTTGAGCTAAAGATAAACAGGGAACCAGAGATAGGCAACCTAAACAAAAGTGCTTGCTCCAGAAAAATGAAGAAAGATTCAGAGAATAGGGAAAAAAAAATTAATGGATTCTTCAGAGATGTGACAATATATATGTAAACCACCATATCTGTCTTTCTTACTTTTATGACAAAATCTAGATAAGTTTGGTTTTTTGGTTTGTTTGGGGTTTTTTCCACAAATTTGAAATCATATAGTATTTGTAAATCTTTAATTTCTGTTTTTCAGCTTTTGTGGGAGCATTTTACCTGTAAAGATAAAATTTGTTTGTGTTTTCTCTAGAGGGAAAATGTATGTTCTGCAAACACATCAGGTCAGAGACTATTTTCTAATTCTTAGAACTCTGACACAAGTAGCATGCACTTTTAGAAGACTAACAATTCGAATTTGAAAGATTTCACAGACAGGACACACATTTCATAGCAAAAAAATAAGTTGATAATATTTCAAGGAACAGAAATAACCAATAAAAAATATGCTTTTCAATGCAAAGAATGTCCATAATTTCTACTATTAAACGATATGTCTGATCATTTTTAGAAGCCATGATGTAATTTTAAAGTTTATTTGTGTCATTTGTGAGCTAAGAACCCATCAAACACAGAGATCCTGTAAATCTTAAAGTAGCTCAGTATGTGCTTTGCTGCTTTGCAGTTGTGAATTCTGTGAGGCCAAAGGCTGCAAACCTGTTGGTTTCCAACTAAACTTGCTGATAGTAATACCCTTTAGATTCTATAATCCATTTTAGTAGATGAGAGAGTTGCTATTTAGAAAATGCACGGGCAGTATTTAGATATTGTATTGGCAATAAATCTAATCATAATCATCCACAAAATCACTGAATCCTACTTCTTACACTTGGCCATGAACGTTCTTTTGACTGTATGTTATTCAATTTGTTGATTAATGTTTAATTGTTGAGCTGCACTTTTGGAAACCAAAAACCCCCACTTCACTGTGTTTGTTTCATCTGTGGAAATCAACCTTTAGACCATGAAACATCTCTGAAGTTCCTATAGTTACTAGTGCTGCTCAAGCACTATGTATAGGATAATTTAACCTGTAGCTCTTCAAAATATTTAAGTCATAATCTGCGCATATTGTATATGAACAGAAAAAAATCATAAAAGTACTGTTTGAATAGAAAGTCCTCCATATACTTTTTCTCCTACAATTGTGATCCCCATAAAACATGATATTTGACCACATCTAATGAGTTTATGCAACATAAAAATATATTAAAAAAATAATTCCTTCATTGTCAAACCATTTGAAATTGCAGAGTAGTCCTGACAGGACTAAATTTTTGTCTTCCCTTTTATTTTTTTGTTTTGTTGTTTTTTTGGGTAGTTGGTTTTTAATAAGTAGTAAACAGCAAAACTGCAAAAACTGTAAGATTTATAGAAGCCTTAGCTGGTGAGCTCTCACTTCTTGAAAAATAAACTAAAATGTTTTCAAGGAACAATTAATCTCGAGGGGAGGAGGCTTAATTAGTGCAATCCTTGTGATGCTAGAAAGGAAAACAGGTAAAAAAGCAAAGCAATCTTTTTGGCACAGAACAACTCAGTATTTCTGTATTTGGTACACAGCAGTATTTTGCTGTTTATTTCTCCTCTTTTGCCTCTCTGCAGTGTTTGGGATAAAATTGACATTTTTTGAGTCTTATCTGTGCAACAACAGAGGAGTTTTGTGATGTACCAAGTTTGCCGCAAGCTGTAAGAAACTTCTTATAGTTGTCTCATTGTGTAAGTAGATGGAAATCGTTTCCAAACTTTGGCACTTTCCATTCATATTTCTCACACTGATCTTTGCAGCTTGTGCAGAAAACCACAGGTTTCTCCAGATCTGAAGCTTTGTTGGGTCCTAAATGTTGCAGAGAGTGAGAAGGTCCCCCCTGAGCCTCCTTTTCTCCAGGCTGAGCCCCTCCAGCTCCCTGAGCTGCTCCTGGTGCTCCAGACCCTTCCCCAGCTTTGTTCCCTTCCCTGAACACACCTCAGCCTCTCAATGTCTCTCTTGTCTGAGGGGCCCAGAACTGTCCCCAGCACTGGAGGTGTGGCCCCAGCAGTCCCAGCACAGGGTCGGGCACTGCCCTGGGCCTGTGACACACCATGGCTGGGACAGCACAGGGGCCACTGGCCTCTGCCCACCTGGGCACACCTGGGCTCATGTCCAGCTGCTCTCACCAGCAACCCAGGGCCTTTTCCAGCTTTCCAGTCCCAGTGCTTGGAGTGTTTTGTTGTGACCCAAGGGCAGGACCTGACACTCCGCCTTGCTGACCCTCACACTGCTGGCCTCATGTCACAGATCCAGCCTGTCCAGATCCTTCTGCAAAGCCTTTCTGCCCTCAGCAGATCAACTCTCCCATCCAACCTGGTGTCATCTGTGAACTTTCTGAGGGTGCCCTCAACGCCCTCATCCCAATCATAATATTATATAAAGACACTGAGAACAACAGGCCCCAATATGAGTCATACCACGGTGACCAAATACCAACTGGGTTTAACTCCCTCTCCACCATTTTCTGGGCCCAGATATCCAGGAGGTTTTTTACCTATGGAAGACTACACCCATCCAAGCCATGAGAAGGAGAATGAGGTGGGAAATGTTGATAAAGGCTTTACTAAAGTCCATGGCCCTATCACAAATATTAGTTACTATTCAGAAATACAGGAAAGAAACAATACTTTTTATCCATATAAAGGTAATAAAATTTATTTTTCCACTCCCAAAAACTCCCCAATTTTTGATGTGTTGAGTCATGAGTCTCAGAAGAGGAGAAAAACGTTAACCTCCCTGTTTTAGATAGTGGATGCCATTTGATAAAATTTCACTTTGAATTAGGTTCCTACATCTAGACAACACAAATATTGACTGCCCTATAGTCAATAACCAAATATTTCAGAAACAAATTGTTACGTAAAAAGTATTAAAATGGAAAAATATACAAAAAACAAACAAACAAAAAAACCAAAACCAAACAAAAAAAACCAAACAAAACCAAAAACAAAACTAAGCCAACGAAAGAAAAAAAAAACCCAAACCCAAACAAAACAGACATGCCAAAAAAAAACCCAAACCAAAAAACAAACAAACATGGCTGATTTTGAGTGCTCCTTTTCATTATCAAAATCACAGATCATTTTTCATCTTCTGTGTATGTTGCTACAGACTTCAAATCACCCTCATCTTAGATACAGCCTTAAAAAGTCTATAACCTAAACTGTTATGTTTATAATTTATAATTATAATTATTATTATTATTATAAATATATGGGTTACATGTATATTGTTTTATTGTATATAATATTCATACTATTATAAATATTGTTGTGTTTATAATATCTAAATACTTAAAAATGCCTAGTAATGACATTTTGGCATTTCTAGCTTTGCACAGAGGATAATATTCAAAGGGTGCTGGAGAGAGAGAGAAAGAGTCTTTTCTGTCTAAGCCCTCAGAGGTAAACACACATCTGAGCCATGACACACTGGCAGGCAGGCTTAAAATTATGTCACTTGTTGATTGGATTTTGTCAGATAATGCACTGCCAATGAACATGAGTTTTTGTGGTGTCTGCACAGAAATTATAGAACATCTTTACAGAACATCAGGGAGCAGCAGACCAGTAGATTAAAGCTAATGATGGAGAGGTACATCTCTATTAACCAGCATGTGCACTGAACAAAACAACTGTATTTCACTGTATTATTATTCAACTGTATTATCTGTATTTCACAGCCCATGAGTGTGAGTTCCTCAGCGGGGCTGAGATTGAGTACAATAAGTACAATAAGTTAGAAAATACTGGTTTGGGCATCTCTTCCTGTTATCACAGAAGGCCTCATAGCTGGGAGAAGTCGAAAAACAAAGTAGTACGAGAAATTCTCCTCTGCCCTTAGTTAAAAAATGCAGAGTTATTCAGCATATTTTTTACCTAAGAATCAGGAGAAAATCAAGAAATCACACTTTTTAATCAGCCATTTGGTAGGAAGAAGTGGCACAAATCTGAAATAGAAATTTTTTAACACGATTGTCTCACTTCAAAGAGCTACTTTTACCAGTAGGACAGGTGGCCCTCAGGACAACTGGCCTCTGGAGCTGGTAGACAGGGACAGGAAGCCGAATAGCCCCCCTATGTTCCAGGAGGAAATAGTCAGTGACTTACTGAGCCACCTGGATCCACACAAGTCTGTGGGACCAGATGGGATCCAT
>JAWWES010000471.1:0-10587 GCA_035583135.1 Lophotriccus pileatus | reverse complement strand
AAGAAAGAAAGAAAGAAAGAAAGAAAGAAAGAAAGAAAGAAAGAAGAAAGAAAGAAAGAAAGAAAGAAAGAAAGAAAAGAAGGAAAGAAAGAAAGAAAAGAATTAAAATTCCCCCTTGAAAGAGCCATTCTTTTATTCTCTTGTGGTGCCTTCCAGCTCAGACTGAGTCTGGCAAATCCAGTGGGGAAAGAACATTGTGTCTCCAGCTCCTTGGCCTGGGACTGAACTCCATACCTGGCACCAGCAGGAAAAGCATCCTTCTCCTTTCAACATTTACTGCTCCCCCCGCTCTTCCTGGGAAAGAGTTTCTTCTGGGGGGCTCCCTTGTGGATAGTTCCAATCTCCTTAAAATGCAGCCTTTGTAAAAAGCAGGAAAAGAAAACACCCTTTTTGATGGAAAAACATCTTTTACACAGGAGGGGAAAAAAAAAAGCTCCCACCTTGTTGGTTTTGCAGGGAATGGATCGAAATGAATTGTCCAGAATGAAGTTTCTGCCTTGTCCCCTGGAAAGACACGGGGGGAGATGGAGGAGCTCAATAAAGCTCTGATTGCTGGAGCCTGTTTTCACAGTGGGGCACAATAACAGAGTTAAAAGGGGCTGCAGAAACTATTAAATGCTTGATGGATGTTTGGACTAATTTGATGCATATTTAAAAAGCTGTTAATTGAAAAAAAAAAGGGAACAAAGGAGTGGCTGTAAAAGTAAGGAAAGGCTGTTCCTAGAAATTCAGGTGGTTTCTGGATATCCTTGTTGGTAATTTCCCCCTCCTTTTTGATGAGGGGGGAAAAAAAAGATGAAAAAAGAAAATTCCTACTGTTCAGTTCCTGGGGTGTTCTGCTCACATGGAGGTGATGGGAAAGGCAGGCCTTCTCCCGGGAATCCAAACTAAACATTGATCTTGGTGCCTCCTGACAAGCACGGAGGGAAGGGGGGGGTGTCGTGTGGGGCCACCAGAGCTGATCCAGCCTTTTCTGTGGGCATAATTTATGGATCGTGGTGTGGAAAGGAGAGCTGGTTGAGCTGTAGGGCCTAATGAAATAGCCTGGGCTAATCCAGCTCCTGGCATTTTCCCGGAGCCATCCAGTTCCACGTTTGTGCAGAGGAAGCAAACCACCCACCTAGTCTGTAATAAAGCACCTGCTGGAATTCCCGGGGATTTCCAAGTGTGTCCCATGCGGATTTTAACCCAGAACTGGAACTGGAAGGCTGGGGGTACACAGGAGTGGGTTTGTCTCCCTCTTAATTACTTATAATTAGTGAGAGTAGGCAAATCCTGAGGGGTTTGTGCTGATCCCTCCTGAGCTGCAGGACGTGTGGAGTCAGGGCTGCTCCATCCCTGGAAATGTTCAAGGACAGCTTGGAGCAACCTGGTCTAGTGGAAGGTGTCCCTGGATGGAACGGGGTGTTCTTTAAGGTCCCTTCCAAAATAAACCACTCTGTGATCTTGGCAGTGTTAATTAAATGGAGAAAGAGTGGCTGGTGACCTTAGAAGTCTTTTCCAACCTTAATGATCCTGGGATTCTGTGGCTGACTTGGGATGGGACAATATTTTGCCCTTTTTGTATCAGTTTTGAGGAATTCAGCTGCACAAAGAACATGCTGGAATTCCAGGGGCACTAGAATTACTTTGGAATATTTGCTGCTGTACCTTAAGGGTGTTTTCCTGATTCATCCCAAACATTCCATGGTGTTTTATTGCCACTTGGGCTCTTCAGGCAGCTCCGTATTTTGGAGGAGAGTATTAGAGATTGTTGGCTGGCTCTGTGTTCTGGAGGTCTGTGCTTTTAGAGATCTATATCTAGATGTATTCTGTACCTAAAGTACTCAATTCTGGCTGCCAGTTTTTCCAGGGGAAGGCCGTGGAAAACATTCCCAAGCTTGGCATTTGGCAAATAAAAAGGAAGCGTTCCTGGGTTTTCACATACCAACCCTCAGATAAGGGACTGACTGAGTCCTCTCCCTTCTGCCATGGTTGTATTTGGAATGAATTCCTTACTTCTTGGCTGAGGCTTTGGATAATGGACGGTGGGCAGGAGAGTGGGTGGGGTTTGGAGCACTTGGGAAAAACAAGGCAACGGGACTTTATCCTGGGAAGCTGCTGGGTCTGATCCAACTGTGCTGCTGAGCTGAAGCTGGTTGTCTTTAAACCTCCCAGCTCCCTGTGGAAAGCCCAGTGCCATGGATTAGAAGCCTTCCCTGCGGAAGGAGCACAAGGAGTAGGAACCCAGAGTTAGGATGGGAGAGAAGGGCTCTAAGCCTGGTGGGAGAGCAGCGCTTTCATCCCTGCACCCTGCGGGGTAACGAACACATGGATGGCTCCAGAAAACATGGAATGCCGTGGTTTATGTGCTGGATGTAATGAAACACCTGCTGCTGTGAGGAAGGGAGTTCAGGGAGTGTTGTTTTTAGCAGCTCACGGAGCCCCTTCGGAAGCGCAGGTCACAAGTTCAGCACGTTTGTCACTCCAGCCCTGTTCCTAATGAAACAACTGCAACATAAACTCCCAGTAAACTCCCAAATCCCACTGTTTTCCTGCACCACGTGTGTGGCAAAGCACAAGCTCAACCTAAGGCAAGCTCAGCCTTTGAATCTCCCCCAAAGTGCTTTTCTAAACTCCATCTCTCCCTCCCTAAAGCCTCAGAGTTTGGCAGGAGCTGCTGCTGCCTTCAAAAGCCAGCTGAGCAAACAGCTCCTGGCTCACACAGGAAGCCAGGCCAGGTTGGGAAGAGGATGGATGCTGTGTCCCAGCACTGGGGAGGAGCCCTCTGCCACCTCCCTGCTTCCCCAGCAGCCAGGAACTGTGCCCAGGAATCGCTTCCCCCTGTGGTTGTGGGGGGAGAAAAAGGCCTCTCCAGTATTCTGGCACACCTTTAAATGGCTTTAAATAGCTGCACTTCCAGCTCCCTGGGGCTGGCTTTGGGAATCTGACCTGTGGGAGTGTTGGAAAGAAAGAAAAACCAGGTGTTTTTTTTCTTGGTGGGGATGAAAAAACCCAGTGGGCTTGTCCTTCACGGTGATGGTTTTCCTGGAATAATCTTATTCCAGTGAATTAATAGTGGCATCCCTTTGCTCTTTTTATGGCATCCCTTTGCTCTTCCTGGCTTTCCCACTGTAGGAAATTCCTATTTAACTTGCAGCAACCTAAGAGGCTTCAGGAGCTGCCCCACAGAGACTCTGCTGGCTGCCTGGGAGGGAATTCTTTGGGAGTTTATTGAGGCCACACCTGCAGCCTGCACAGTTTTCCAGCTGTTAACAGGAGGGCAAGGCAGGGAATCACCACGAGGTATTGGAGCTGGGAAGAGCTGTGACTGGGACCAGCATTAGGAGCTGGAAATCCAGGTATGGACAGTGGAGGGAGAGAAGGGGTTTAGAGAACCAGGAGGAGGCTTTGCCCTCCAGCATCTGCTGGAGCTCCCAAAACTTGCTGCTGCTTTCCAAGCTTGCCCAGAAAGTTGTGGCTGCCCATCCCTGGAAGTGTCCAAGGCGAGGCTGGACAGGGCTTGGAGCAACCTGGGACAGCGGAACGTGTCCCTGCCCATAAGCATCCCAACTGAAACCACTGTGTGATTCCAGGGTTTTTCTCTTCCATTTCATCCAGTCATAAACACTTGTCCCGCTCCTTCGCAGTCTCCAAAACGTTCTTCATTTTCCCCTAATTTTGATGCTTTCCTTACTGATCCTTTCCCTTAGGAGAAGACGGTAATTTCGGAAGGATCCAGGAAGAGAGAGAGGGACTTGGTAGCCAAAGAAATCAGGAAGCCTCAGGCCTCCATCCAGACTCTGTGCCAGAACACCTTAGCCCTCGGCAGGATCGTGGATTACATCCAGGAGGACATGGATGCCATGAAGAACGAGCTGGAGATGTGGAGGCAGGAGAACAGGCAGCACGAGGAAGCCCTGAGGAGAGAGCAGAGGTCAGTGTGCTCCAGGAGGGCTGGGCTTGACTCAGGGGACATTCCTGCCTCTGGGAGAGCTGCATTGTTCTTCCAAGCCATCTTGTCAGCAGTCCCTGCCGTGGTTTGGGCTTTGGAGTTGGGGTTTGGAGTGGCCAAGTCCCTCCAGCCCAGTTTGAGGTGGAGTGTGGAGAGCAGAGGGGAGATGGTGGGGCCATCTCAGGGCTTCCTCCTCACAAAGCGGGGGAGAGCTTAGAAACAAAGGAGGTTTGGAGTCAGGACTGGGCGTGCATTCCTAAATCCCAGCCTGCTCTTTGCCATGGGTTCACATGTTCAGCCATGGATTCACATGTTCAGCCATGGGTTCACATATTCAGCTATGGATTCCCATGTTTTTCCATGGTCTGAGTGAAGTTGGAACAGATTCCTTGGCCTTGCTTGTCCCACCTCTGTGCCTTTACACTCCTTGAAGGCACAGGGTCCCTTCCAGCTGTGTGTCCTCTGATCCCAAATCTGAAGTAGAAATCCACGTTGTTGGAGTCACAGCCAGTCAGGGAGATTCCCTGCTCCCTGAATCCGTGTGCTTCATCCATGCAGAAGCAGGCTGGGTGGATTCCTAGCTGGATTCCTCTCCTGGTAGGTGGGACCACACCACGGTTTCCTATGAGGCCCTGATCAGATCAGCACAGTGCCTTTCCTTCAGGAAAGAATCCCAGTGTATCAGGCAATGCTTCCCAAATGTCCCGGGATTTGGATGCACATCACTGTGGGCTTTGCTTCTGCTGCAGGATCCCAGTGGGGATACGTCCATGGAAATTCTGCTTTTGGTGGATCCCGTGGTGGGAAGGAGGGGAGAGGGGGATGCTTTGGAGCTGTGGGTGTCAGCTGATGAGCCCTGGGTGCCTGGGGGATTCAGGATGATAGCAGGCTCCTCCAACCGACCATTCCCTGGCTGGGCAGCATTCCTGAGCATCAGCACAAGTATGGAAGGGGGGCCCATGGACTTCAGGGGCAACCTGTGGTTTATTGGTATAGGACTGATGAAATTTGTGACATTTCCTCTTGGGGTGGTGGTATTGCCTGTCCCTGGTGAGGCTCAGGTTCCATATCATGGAATCCCTGAATAGTTTGTCTTGGAAGGGACCTCAGTCATCCCATTCCACCCCCTGCCATGGGCAGGGACACCTTCCACCGCCCTGGCCTTGAACGCCCCCTGATCCAGGGGCAGCCACAGCTTCTCTGTGCCTTCTTTTGGAGTTTCAGTGGAAACACCAGATGAGCCCAGAAGTGAGTGTTGCTGTTGCCTCATGGGGATCTCTCCTGGACAGTGTTCTCCCCTGTCCATGGCTTTGTGCTTCTTCTGCCAAACTTTCTCTCAGGAAAGTTGGGAACAACTTAAAGGCCAGGTTGGACAAGGCTTGGAGCAACCTGGCCTAGGGAAAGGTGTCCCTCCCCGTGGCCGGGCTGGAACAAGATGGTTAAAGGTCTCTCCCAACCCAAACCATTCCGGGATTCAATGATTCCATTAAATACTTTGCAGCCTTTCAGGTGTTGCAGTGCCTTTTTTTTGAGGATTAACTAACCTGAGGCAGCTCAAGAGTTTCCAACAACACCCTGCTGTTGCCTTTCAGCATCACGGACAGTGTTTTGGAGCCGCTGAAAGCTGAGCTGGCTGAGCTGGACCAGCTGATGAACGACCAGCAGGACAAGATTCGTGCTGTCAAAGCCAATATCTTAAGGAACGATGAAAAAATCCAGAGGATGGTTCTCAGCATAAACCAGGCTGCAAGAAAGTGAAGGAGAGGGAAAAAAGACTAAAAAAAAAAAAAAAAAAAAAAAAAAAAAAAATAAGCCTTGGGACTCACTGACATTTCTACCAAAAAAAACCCAAATCCCAAATAGCAGATATGCCTTGTTCTGATTTAAAAGGTTTAGGGACTGGAACCCTAAAATTGTGTTAAAAAATGTTATTGCATTGATTTTTAGATGTTATTCTGCAGGTTAAAATGATATTCACTTGAATGTTCAAGTTGCAGAGTTATTAAAATAACTTGTTTGTTTAAATGGGAGCTGCTGTTTCTCATTCCCAGGTTCTCAGAGCCCTCTTTCCCTCTGTGGCCACTTCTCCCAGCATCTCCTTCTCCTCATCTCCATGAGGTACAGGATAAATGGAGATTAAATAATGTCAGAAGGTTCCTGAATCCTGCTCAGAGATATCAGGAATCTGATTAGGACCAAGTGAAAACGCAGTTGGAGCATCACCCTGTCAGGGAGCTGCAGTGTTTTATCTGCACGGGTGTAAATTCCATTTTCATTGCATATGTTCCTTTGGAAAGGGTTAATTTAAGTACATGTTTCCTCCCCAGTGGGTGTCCTGGTGAGCTGTGGGAATAGCTCCAGGGATGTTTTTTTCCAGCAAGCTGCAGGTGTCAGGAGTGTTTCCCTCTTGACCTCTGGGTGTTCTGCCCAGGAGAGTCCAGCTTTGGTCACTCCTAAACCTGCAAGGAGCATCAGTGGGGACACAACTTGTGCAGGGCTTTAGGTTGCTGTAGGGCTGTTCCCAAGGTTTTTAGTTGCTTGGATCATGGATGAAGTGCCAGTCCCCTCGTTTTTCCTTACTGTTTGATGTTTCTATGGGAGTTTTTTGGGTTGGTTTTTTGGTTTTTTTTTTAGCTTCTTGGTTTCTTTTTCTGCTCTCTGGACCTGCAAACCCACCAAATGGATCATTCCCACCAGGAGAGGATCCAGCAGGTTAGATGCAGACATTTGAAAGGGTGGGCGGCTTTTCCCTGTGGGCTTTGGGAGAGGAATTAGGGGAGCTGGGGAGGAAGAGGAGAGATGTTTTGTTCTCTTCTTACCAACCCGTGGCACTTGGGGGTGTTGGCAGAACACCTTGTGTTTGCCACTCCGGTTTTCCGATTCCTGGAACTGCATCCCAAAAGGAAAAGGGGGTCCGGATGTCCCCTAGAGCCCCCAGAACCCGTGGGGAAAGCTTTTGGGGTACCTTTTCTCTTCAAATGCCTGGACTGAAAAACCCTGGCTTGCTCAGACTCCTGCTCAGGTGGTGTTTGTCCCCACGAGCCCCTCAGAGCTTCCCAGTGTTCAAATCCACCCTTTAAGGACACAGAGAGATTTGTACCCTGTCCCCCTTTGGCTTTGTCACCCTTGCCATGACCTGTCCCTGTCCCTTCCCAGGGTGGAAAGCTTGGGATTGCAGCCACTGATTTGGCTCCTGGGACACCTTTGGAATGACTTCCTGCATCTTTATCCACCCTTTCTCTCCTGCTTTCTGTACCAAATACAACTTGAAACAAGAACTGTTTCGTACTGAGGTTTAACGTGTTTGACATCCCCCAGCCTCGGCTCTTGGGTTGCTTCTGTTTTCCAGACCCCCTCCCCTCTGAAAAAAATCCCTGTTTCCTTCCCAAAAAAGCCCATTTTTTTCCCCAGCCCCCCATTCCCTCCCAAAAAAACCCATTTTACTCCCAAAAAAACACCTCCCAAAAAGTCCTCATTTAACTCCCAGAAACCCCCAATTTCCTTCCCCAAAAAATCCTGTTCTCCTCATAAAAGTTCCATTTTTCTCAGAAAAATCCCAATTTTTGGTGGATCTTGGGGACAGTGGGATCACAGGGTTCCATCCATAGAATCCCCAGAAAGCCATTCCGGGTGAGTGGGAGATAACCTGAAAGGACTTGCGTGGATTTCATGGCAAAGGTGCATTTGAACAGAGCTCTTTTTGTTCCAGAGGAATGACTCGGGGAAGAGGGAAGTGGATGGGAAGCGAGACAGGTTTGGAGCATCTCCCAGTTCCTGGGCTGGCAGCCTGGCCACAAGGGTCACTCTCTGGCTCCCAGAGCTTTCCCCTGGATCGGGTTGGAGGCAGGAGCTGCTTTGTTTCTTCTCTGCTTTCAGGTTCCTCTGCTTTTTGGAACACTCTGGGGAGCCCAAGTGTGGGCTGTGCTTGGGAGCAGCTGGGGATCCACGTCTGGGAAGGAGAAGCTGTTTGGATAAGAAGGTGCAGGAGGTTCCAAACTGGTCTGGCTTTAACCTGGAGAGGGAGAAAGGAAGTTTGCCAATCCAGTTCAAACGAAATCTGGGCTCAACTTCCAATGCACATTCCCAAGCTGGAAATGGAGGGAACCTGGGTCAGCAGCAGTGCCTGGAGTGTAGGAAGGGACAGGAACGACAAGTGGGCACTGATGGATTGGGAATGAGCAGCTGGAACACAGGGAGCTGGGCTCTCATAATCCTGGAGGGCTTTGGGTTGGAAGGGACCTTGAAGCTCATCCCATGATGCCATGGGCAGGGACACCTACCCCCCCCACACCCTCAACCACACAGGGAAGAAAAAGGTAAGGAAAAGCTCATGGACTGGGATAAGGACAGGGAGAGATCACACCTTAATTATCATCCGAAGCAGGACAGACTCCACTGGGGAAATCAGATTTATCCCAAATCAAATCAGAACAGGGCAAGAAAAAATAACCCCAAATCCCAAAACATCTTCCCCCACCCCTCCCTTCTTCCCAAGCTCAGCTTCATTCCTGGTTTTCATTCCCTTCTCCCCTCCAGTGGCACAGTCCCCCTGCTCCAGTGTGGGGTTCTCCTTGCTGATGGTTCCATGTGGAGGAGGGGCTGCAAGGGGAGATGTGTTATTTAGGCTGGCCATGGATGCAGAGCCTTCCTGGGACGTGCAGGAAGGTTTATTTGTTCTGGCCACACTTCGTTTAAAGGGATCATAAAATCCCAGACTAGTTTTGGTGGGAAGGACCTTAAAGCCCATCTCATTCCACCCCCTGCCATGGGCAGGGGCACCTTCCACTAGCCCAGGTTGCTCCAAGCCCCATTCAAGCTGGCCATCCGTGATCCTGAGCATCCTGGATGCCGGGAAGCCGCTGAACCAGTGGAGATTTTCCAGCAGTGTCAGGTTTTCAGTGGGAAAACTGTGTCCGCAGCCGTGAGGGGAGTGGGACGAGGCAGAGGAGAGCCTTGGTGGCCTCAGCATCCCTGGTGGGATCCTGGTGCTGGAGGCCAGCCCTGGAGCCAGGAGGCATTCCCAGGCCACCCAAGGTGGCTGTTCAGGTGAGCTGGGAGCAGGGAAAGGGGTTCTCCACCGGTTTCAGCCTCGGCATTTTCACTCCCGTGCTCAGAAGTGCCAGGGAAGGGCCGGGTTTATGTTTAACTCCCCCAGGCTGGAAACTGGGAGCTCCCATTAATGGGATCCTTGTCTTCTGGAGCCGAAATGAAGGCTGGGAGCCCTGGCTGTCTCACAGCTAAAGACTGTGCTATTGTGCTGGGCTTTATTCCGGGAGCTGTGTGGGAAAGGTGTTATCCCATTAAAATGGCACTTTCTCAGGTATCATGGGCTGGCTTTGCACCTTTGGTGGGCTCTCCCTGAGCAGCAGGACCACCCCAAGGCATCCAGCTGCTCCCAGGGTGGGCTTCAGGGGAAGCTTCTGTGGGGTGCAGGAGAGAGAGGGTGACTCCCAAGGGTGCTTGGAGCCCCTCCAGGAGGGATAAAGTCCTTCCCACAGTCTTGGAGGTGGCACAGGGTGAGTGCCACTCACCTGCAGGGATGGAGCTGTGGGGCAGCGGGGTTTGTTGCACAGTGATCTGGGGAGGGGGGGGATATTCAGTGCAGATTTTGCTTCTAAGTTAAGGCTGAAATTTGCCAAGGAGGGAGTGGGTTTTGTGGGAAGTGTCTGGTGCCCTTTGGGGTTCAATTCCAGAAAATTTGTCCTTGTTCTGTGCGTGCAAAGTGCCCTGCCACACCTTCACCTGCCCCACTGCAGACCCCAGACCTTCCCATCCTCCCAGTGCTCCCAGCAGGGATTAATCCACATGGACATGTGTGAATCTAGCTCCTCTGGCTGGAGGAATTTGCCTCGGGGGTCTTAAGGCTTCCCTTTCCTTGCTGGAACAGGATTCCAGGTGCTGGGAGTGGTGCTACCTTTGTCTGGCCGGGAACACCAACACCTTGATCTTCCCACCAAGAGCTGGAGCTCCACTTTGGCTTCCTTAGGTGTGGAGGGAGGATGGTCTGACAGCTCCTGGGACACTCAGCTGTGCCCTAGCCTCAGTCCCTGATCCAGGAACTCATCCTGATCCTGATCCTTGCAGTGCTTCTGACCCAGTGGTGATCCCCAGGGATCTTTCTCCCTGTCTTCTGGCAGCTGCAAACTGGACATGGAATCAATCACAGAGTGGTTTGGGTTGGAAGGGACCCTAAAACTCATCCAGTCCTACCCCCTGCCACAGGCAGGGACACCTTCCACTAGCCCAGGTTGCTCCAGCTGGCCTTGGACACTTCCAGGGATGGGTTTCCAAGCCAGAGCTCGAAGTGAATTAATTCCCAGCAGGAATTAATCCCTGGGGGTGATCACCGGGTCAACTCTCCAGGGCAGGAGGAGCCAAGTGGTATTGGGGGCAGCTAAACCTCGAGTTTGAGGTCAGGACTGTCCTGTCTGCCCTGTCCAGGGCCTGGGGGTGGCCTGGGGGCTCCCGTGACAGCTCCAAACAAGACAAATCATCATGGCTAGGCTTCGCGAACGAAGATTTGGGGAGGGCTCTCTCCACACTTGCTGCAAGCGCGCTGATGGCTAAAAAGGCCAATGCGAGACAGACAAGTCCGGTTGCCAGAGGCACAGCAGAAAGACTCCCCAGGTGATATCGATAAGATGTGATTCTTT
>JAWWES010000470.1:0-10587 GCA_035583135.1 Lophotriccus pileatus | reverse complement strand
GCTCTCCCTGGAGCCTTCTCTTCTCCAGGTGAGCCCCCCCAGCTCTCCCAGCCTGGCTCCAGAGCAGAGGGGCTCCAATCTCCCTTATCAACTTGGTGGCCTCCTCAGGACTTGCTCCAACAGTTCCATGTCCTTGTGTTTGGGACACCAGGACTGTTCCAGTATTCCAGGTGGGGTCTCACAGAGCAGAGTTGAGGTGGAGAATCCCCTCCCTTGCCCTGCTGCCCACACTGCTTTGGATGCCAAGTACAAATCACTTCCCTGGCTCAGAAGTTTCATCTTCCTGCCAGATTTTCAGATTTTCTGATTCCTGGCTTTTTTTTTAAAAAAAAAAAAAACTTTGCATTTTAGAAAAGCATCAGAGAGAGAGAGACTGTGGGGATGTGCCTGTGATGTAACTTTATTGCATCATCCAGGTTAGGTAATGGTAAATTTCCCCCTCAGTGCACTTTCATTACATTGCATTTAGCACCAAAGAAGAACAAATACAATGAAATCAAGGGCTTCATTATCTATTTAAAAGGCAGAGCGTTTCAAGCCTTCACAGTGCAGTCCTCCTTGGAACCGTGACTACAACTTAGTCCCGTAGGAAAATGGAAAGGTGGTTGGATGAGGCAGATCTTGATGCTTATCTGGGAAATAGATGCTCTAATGAAGCTGGAAATATTTCTTTCCACCTGTGTGCTGGTTTCTTTGGTGTGACAGAGCAGCATAGCCCCAGAGCTTTTTGCTGGCTGCGTGGAAAGCCCCTTGTCTGGAGAACTTGTGCCAAAAATTACCCCACTGGATGAGGGCTTTGGGAATTGCTCTGATTTATCTCAATTTCTGCCCCTCCCAGGCTCATTGCTGCTCATCAGCAAATATTTCTGCATCTCTGCTGCCTGTTTCTCCAGGTAGCTTGAGGTGAAGCTTGGGGGAGTGGTGGTAATTAAAATGCAGAGGTCTTGACTACTTCCAGGTAAATGCTGAAACCCTCAAAAGACTCCATGCCAAGCCACCGTTGCCTGGCAGCTGATTTGGCCTCAAAACTCTGGAATTGGGTTCTTTGGCCTCATGTGACGTTTCCTCCAAGCCAGAGAGGAGCTTGGGGTGGGAGCAGGGAGGATTCCATGCCTCTGTTTTTGCAAAGAGTGGGAAAACACAGCACAGACACTTCGCAAGGGGCTAAAATACCTCAGTGGAAGGACAAAAAACCCCGAGAAAATGTGGAGTGAAGGAGAAGTGGCTCTGAAAACATAATGAGGTTTTTTTTGGGAGTGCAATCAACGGTGCTGGGGAAGGGGCTGGAGCAGCAGGAGCAGCTGAGGGAGCTGGGGGGGCTCAGCCTGGAGAAAAGGAGGCTCAGGGGGGACCTTCTGGCTCTGCAACTCCCTGACAGGAGGGGGGAGCCAGGGGGGGGTCGGGCTCTGCTCCCAGGGAAAAGCAAATCATCTCAAGTTGCACCAGGGGAGTTTCAGGTTGGATATCAGGAAAAACTCCTTCACTGGAAGGGCTGTCAGGCATTGGAAGGGGCAGTGCTGGAGGCCACAGAAGAAATCTACTCCAGCTATGTGGGTCTGTGCAAGGGGAGAGGAAGGACACCAGGTCTTCCTCATTAGAAACTCACAGTCTGTTCACTGGGTTTGTGGCTCTGGAGATACATTTGCTTTATTCTGTTTGCCCAGTTCTCTGGAGTTTGTTTGTTTGTTTGTTTCTTTGGTTTCTGTTTTGGGTGGTTTTTGATTGATTGGGTTTTTTTGGCTGCTTAAATGATTCGTGTTGGAACAGTTCCAGGGCAGAGCTCTGGTCAGGTCAAAACCACTCCTGGTACCTCCTGCAGCAATTTGGGGTGGGGGGAGAGCACTGTCCCTCCAGAGGGAGAATTCCCACCATCAGAAAGGGAGCTGACAAGGTTTAATAACCCTGGAGACATGTTGGGAGAAAAACATCAGTGAAAATGAGGACCCCTGGTGCCAAACCCTTCATTTTCAGCACAGAGCTTTTATACTGGGAGTGAACTGAAGGTGTGTCCTGCATGTGACCTGAGAACCCAGCAACCCCCTGGAGCAGCTGTGGAAATACCTGTGGATATTTCCTATGTCTGTGGAAATACCTGTGTGGCTCTGCCTTTCGTGGGGACATCGGGGTGAAACCTGCAGCTCTGGCAGACCCAGCTGGGGTTTTCAGCTCTGAGAGGGATTTAAGAGGCTGTGGCTGAGCCTCTGGTTTCCTCTTGAAGAAGACAATTTGTAGTCTTAGAGAGGCTCCTGTTCCTTTGTAGCTGCACACAGAACTTTCCACTCAGGGTTGGATGTTACTCTCCACAATCTCCACCTCTCAATCTCCTCAGCAAGTGGCAGGTACAAAGTATTTCCTCCGGAGGATCTTGATCAGAAGATAATCTCGAGGTGTTGAAGGCCACCTATAAATAACTGTGCTCTCTCTTTTCCTCCTGGGTTTTCGAGTCATGTCTTACAGGTCTGAACTCCATCTGCCCCCCATCCCTTGGAAGGAGCACATTTCAAGGAGGAGAAATATCTGGGTATTTTTGGCCCCAGTGGAGATTTCCTCAGATCAATCCAGGGAACAGAATTCGACCTTGTCACCATCAGTGACAGCTTGGGCTGGGGGGTGTTGGGGAGGGCCTTGAAAACAGAGACAAGCAGTTCTGGTGTGATGCTATAAAAGAGGGAGGAGGTGGAAGGTGAGATGCTCCAAGAGGCGGGGGAGCAGCACAATATTGGATGACACGAGGCCGATTGTCAAGGACAGAACGCTCCGGGAATGTGGGAACCAAGCTGAGGATTCACAGCCAGGCTGGGGTGGGGGAAGGCTGTGCCTTTGGGGTGTTCCACAGGGAAAAGGAACCAGAGTTCCTGGGAGAGGGATGCAAGTTCTTGAGGTCACCGTGTGGGTGGTGGAGGTGGTGGGGATGGACCTGAGTGGGGATGTGAGAGAAGACAACTGGAGAGGGGACTACAGGGATGGCAGGAAGTTTTTCCTGTCCAGGATTGTCTTTCTGGTAGTGCAGGCACCAGGCTGGAGAGAGTGATGTCTGTGATCCCAAGAGGTCCAGGAAGGTAGAGATCAAACGAAGATGAAACCAGAAAATGAATGAAATCAGTTCTGCTGATTTGCTTTAATCAAACTGTGAATAAAGCCAAGGCACTGGAACTTGCAGGGCTTTCCCATTTCTGTTTGTCTGTGTGTCTGAGGCTGCTCAGTTGTTTTCTGCTGGTGGTTTAGGGTTTTTCATAGGTCTTCCAAGTGAAATTGTTCCTTCTGGGTGCACAGAGGGACAGAAAGCTGGGGTGAGACTAATGATGATGCAGTTGGAAGGATCTAAAAGTTGAAAGCAAGGTTATGATTTTAGGTTCTGTCCTTAGTGATGGAGAGTCACTTCAGCTGGTTTTGGGGGTGCTTCAGGGAACCTGTGGGTGTTCCCCTGCTCACTGACTCCTTGTGGGGCTGCAGACTGGTGCCTTCAGTGCCCTGTTGGCTCCATCCTTGTCCAGACAGTGGGGAAGATGAGATTGAGAAGTGTTGACATTTGTTTCAGAAATCAGAAACATGAATAAATATTATTATTTTTTCTTAATCAGTGCTTTCTCTGCCAAGCTTTTGTATCCACCTCACTTGTTAATCCCTGCTTCAGCTGTTCAGGGATAAAATGCAATTTCCCTCTGGAGTCCCTACTCTGGATGAGGAGCACCAAAAACTTGGGAATTGTCCAGTGCTCTCCCCAATCCCAGCTCCAAGGACCCTCTTCCTCCTCTGTCACTGATATTTTGTGCATCACCCAAATGGCTGTGGGGTCCCATAAGAGGGTTGTGCAGGGCTGAGGGTTGGGCTGGGTGGTCCTTGGGGGTCCCTCCCAGCTCAGGGCATTCCCTGGCTCTGTGATTAGGACCAAGGTGGATTCTCTGAGAGACTGGCAGAGTCTTTCCTGGTGTTCCCAGCCTGGCTGTGGCCGCTGGGGAAGGGAAATGCTGAGCAGAGCCCTTGGACTGGTGGCTCTGGGGTCACTGGGGGGACCTGGCTGGCTCAGGGGGGACAGGCCAGTCCAGCAGCCCATGGAGGGCACAGGGGGCAGCCCTTCAGCAGGATCTTCTCCCTGCTGAGGCACCAGCATGACACAGAAGGGCTTAATTGCTTAATCAACCTCAGAACTACTGCATAGTGCTACTGATACTGGATTGTTTTATTTAAGAATCCCTTTATTTTCTTTCTTTCTTTTAAAAATTTTTTTAAATATTTTTATTTTTATTTTTTTAATTTATTTTTTTATTTTTGATTTAAACCAGTAAGTTGCACATTAAAAAAAAAAAAAAAAAAAAAAAAAGGCAACCAAACAGCATCTGAGTTTCAGATGTGCCTCCAAAATGATGTCAGTTAGAGATCACGTCTTGTGAACTTCCCTCCTCAGTCACCACATCCTGGTGGGGTTTTCTGGGTCCCGCCTTAAGTCAAGCATCTCTCGCAGGAGGTAAATTTAGCTGAGCACCTCCTCGTGATGAAATGCGTGGGCCCAGCAGCCGCCTCGGGGGCGTAAAGCGCTTTCTAATTATAGCAGGTCCAGCTTCCTTTCCTCTCCCCTTCTCGCACGTCATTGTGTGAAACTCATTCTTCTGGCTCGTCTCTCCTGAAATAGCCCCTGGGGGGATGTGTGTACACTGGGGGAGTGTTGAAATCCTGTCCTGGTGTCCCTTTCCCCGCTGGGAATGGCCCCAGTGGGACTCAGCTGACAAGGGCAGCCTTTGTTTCAGTTGTCTCAGGGTGGGGAAGGTGAGCACTGGAGGTACTTGCTGCAAAAATGTCGAGTGGGCTCTTTAAAGGGTTGGTTGGATACGAGGCAGTTTGGCTGCTGGAGATCGAGAACACAGAGAGGACAAATGGCACGGTGAAGATTAATCACCAAACTTTCATCTCCCGTTTAATTCACCCGTGGAAACGTGACAGTTGTAGCTCAGCCACTCTGAGGTGGTTTGGGTGTGTTTCTGTGGCTTTGGCTTTTTAAGGGAAGTGAAAGGCTGCCAGATAAGGGTCCTGGGGCATTGTTTCTGTGCCTTGGGTTCACCAAAGCTGGTTTGGCTCCTGAAGTGGAGGGGGAGAGTTCAAGGGCAGGTGGGCACCTGGGTTTGACCCACACACCAGCCTGGGCTTCTCCTGCTGCAGACCTGAGGAAAATCAGCTGTGGAGGGCCAGGCTGGCTGAGTAACCCCAGGGCTGGGGGTTTGATCCCGTGTTTGGGGGATGGATCAGTGAGCTGTGTGCATCTGCTCAAGGGGAGAGGAAGGACAACAGGTCTTCCTCAGCAGAAAGTAACATTTTTTTTCATTGGTTTTGTGGATTTGGGGCCACTCCCTTCAGAGCTGCACTTGATGACCCTTGTGGATTCAGCTCCGAGCATTCTGTGAAATTTGGAGCACTGAGGGTTCCGCTCCCGAGAGTGCTCAAAAAAGCACTTTTAGTGGATGTGCTGCTTCCACCAACCCTCCCAAAATGTGCACAGTGGTTGGAGGTTGACTGTGGTCCTGAGTCCATCCCAGTGGGTGTGCTGGGACCGAGTCAGGGACCTCTTCACCATCCCAGTTTGAAATTCGGTGTCCTCTTGCCCGTGTCTTTCCCAGCAGTCAAGGCAGATGCTGCAGTGTGGGGGGTGTCAGGAAAAGCTGCAGCTTTGTGGGGTGCAAAAGGATCAGGGACTGAGAGTTTCAAAATAAACACCTTTATTGTTGAAAACTGAGAATTGAAAGCTGCCCATAAGCAGGGCAGGGCATTGCAGGTGCCTCGATAACCTCTGTCATGGTGGGTCCAAGATTATACCATGATCTACTGAGGCATTTGCAAGAGAATTTATCCTGTCACGTTCCCCTGAGAGCAGGGACTGAGCACACAAAGAGGCCCTGCAGTGCTCCCTGAGATAACAAGCCCGGAGTGTCCAGGCCCAGAGATTTATTCCCTTGTTTTTAAGGCCTGATGTTTGTGGCAGACAGACCCTGACACACCCACTGCACAGGGGTGGTGATGTATCGCCCCCAGAACCTTCAGCAGCTTTTTGTTTGGATGCTTGAAGCGCTTTTTATTGCAGCTCAGCCTTTTCTGCTGATTATCTGCCCCGTGTTGTCGGTGGGGGGGCAGGGACTGGGGGTTACAAGTGCCATGTACCACCAGGGAGAGGTGACAGCAAGGACAGAGGTGTTCTCTGCAGCCAGAGTGGCCTTGGGGTGTGAGTCTGGAACAGCAGAGACCTTTTGGTGTGACTTTCTTTTACTGGGAAGAGGTGACATAATGAAGCCCCTGCAGAGTGACAGCAGAGGAACTTTGGTCAGGGCTTGGGATCATTCCAGAGTTCCGTGGTGGATCCGTCCTCCTCACAGGAGTCTCCGTTAGGCCACGTTCTCCTGCTGCCCAAGGGTCATGGGAAGTGATAATCCTGTGATTTGGGGGTTTTTTTGCACGACTTTGCTCCCATGGGGTGAAGGTGATTCACAAAAAGGGGGAAAACCACCAAACATCCATCCTGGGGAGGTTCCTTGGAGTTCAACCCCCAGGGGAGACCCAGCAGAGACCTGCCCGAGGTTTCGGTGCAAGGGGGGAGAGGGTAAGAAAAGGCCTTTTTAATCAGTAGGAGCTTTTAAGTCAGTGAAGTTCCTTTCTGAGTTAAGTTTCCTTTGCTGTCACCCCAGGGTGTGGATGGAGAGGTGAGTGGAGAGGTCCTGGAAATGCTGAGCAGGCCCCTGGTTAGGCTGGGCATGAGAAAATCTGAATAGCTGAGGTGTTCACAGAGCCAGAACTAACATTACCTGAGACTTCCTCCCTCACAGGAGGAAAAGATATATACTTATATTTATATTTTTATATATACTTCTTTAAACTTATATATTTTTATATCTCGATATATATTTGAGCCACCTTTCTCTGGTGCTACAATAAGGAAGCAGAGCTGTGCTACAGGAATTAATATTGTGCCTTTATGCTTCCCACTCTCCACAGCTGTGCCCAAAGTGTTTCATAAAGTGCAGGGAATCATTTTGCAATTCATTAAAAAAAAGGCCTGGAAACAGCCAGTGTTTGTGACCTGGTCCTAATCTAAGAGTCCTGCCTATGACATCATGTTGGGTGCTGCTTTTCTGCTGGAGCCACGTGGAAGAAGCTCCTGAGATGCAGTTCCTGAACTGCATCTGGGAGGTCCAGAGGTCCAGAAGTCCCCAGAGGGGCCCTTTTTGGAGCATTAACACCTTGAAATGGTTTTGTTTCTTGAAAGAGCATCTTCATCTGAGCTGGAGCTGGAGCAGGAGACAGAGGCAGGAGGCTTGGGCTTGTTCTTGGTTGAGGACACAGTCACCTGTTTTCTCTGGGATTGAAGGTTGGACTTTTCCAACCTTAATGATTCCACGATTCCACGTTGTGGAGGGTTTTGTGGGTGCTGCTGCCAACAGGCCCTTTGACAGCTTTGATGTGTTATTCAACAGTTGTGAAGCAATTGAGACACTGCATTTCACTGTATCATTTGGGTGGGTTCCATAAATCCAGGGAAATCAGTGTTCTGCTTTGTGGCTTTTGCTCTCCAGGCTTTGCAGGTGGAAGCCTCTCCTTCCAACCCAGGCTGGGTGAGGAGGATTACTCAGTGTGAGAATTACTCATGTTTTCTGCCCCAAACCAAGGGATACTCCTTTGCAGAAGGGATGGGGAAAGATTTCTCTCACCCCCTCCAAATCTGATGTAATAAAGCCAGAGCTTGAATGATCTCTTCTCTTTCCTTTTCCCTGGCTTAGCTTGATGTATTTTCTGGGAACAAATGTTTCGTGTGCCTCCCTCGATGGAAATGACCTCATTTGCAGAAAATGTCTGTGGACTGTGTGATTCTGACACTGTGCAGTGCTACTGCTCTCCTCCTGAGGTGCCAAACCTTTGCTGCTTTGTGGCCAACGATGATACCAGCTTGAATTTGGATGGATATCCTGAGTGGTTTGGGAGTCTGTGCTCCACAGCCCCAGCCAGGGTGGGGAGGAGGTGCAGGGCCCAGCTCGGAGCAGGGTGTGCTTTGTGATGCACAGATGAAATCATCCATCCTGGGCTGCTCTCTGGACCAGCTCGTTCTCACCAGAGTCCTCCACAAAACACTCAGGGTGTGTGAGCAGGGAAAGAAGTGCTGATGGAATGGTCACAGCACCCTGTAAATCACTGAATCATCGGGGCTGGGAGAGAGCTTTGAGGTCATCAAGTCCAACCATCAACTCGGCACCACCACAGTCACCCCTAAACCACGTCCCCCAGTGCCACTTGAACGCTTCCAGTGACTCCACCACCTCCCTGGGTGGCCATTCCAATGCCTGGCCATTCCTCCAGTAAAATAAAATGTCCTAATATCTAATATGAACCTCTGGGAGCTGCACTTGCTGCACTACCTTTGGAAGGTAGTGATTATATAATCATAGAATTATTTGGGCTGGAAAAGTATCTCTAAGACCCCCAATTCCAACCCAGCACCACCACCATGTTCATCACATGCACGAAATAGAAGAATTATTCCTCATTATACATCTGGCATAGAGGTAGAACTACAATATCCCTCTTTTGGAGCATTTGGAGAGAACAAACTCACCGAAAAAATCTTGATTGGATTAGAAAAAAAAAAATCATGTTGTTTTTTTCTTCTGCTGTTTCACAAATCACCTGAGCCAGGAGCTGGTCTGAAGTGCTCTAAGTCATAATAAAAGTACACAGAATCACAAGATCTGTGGGGAAAACCCCTCTGAATTTCCCCAGGGGGGTGTTTTATTCAGCCCTGCAAGGCAAACTTGACTCCTCCAGGTTTCTGTCCGTCCACAGTAAAGAGGAGGCTCCGTGAACTCAGCCAACCACCAGAAGGGGAAGTGTTTAAGCAAAATGTTGACTTCAGGAGAAATTAGTCAGCAGGGCAGAGCCATAACCACTCAGTTCTCTTGAAGACACTCAAAGTGGGTGCAAGGCTGCTGAAAGAAAACTAAAAACCTGCCCAAATGTCCCTCTCCCCACAACTGGGATGTGACACCTGCAGGACTTGCAAGGTGGTGATAGAGAATTATAGATCATCACAAGAGGAGAGCCCAGAAAGCTGGATGAAAGAGAGCTACAAAAAGACCAAAAGTCTCCCAGTGCAGGGCTCAAGGCTGGTTTTCTGCCTGTTTAATTTTGAAGGGAATTAATACCCTGTGCAGGCCGGGATTTATACCAGCTTCCAAAAAGTCTTTGATGATCGCTCTCGCAACGCTGCTCTCAGAGAAATTTGGTGAAGCACAGAGATGACTTCTAAAGATACACCATTGGATGATGAAGCAGAAGCTGAAATTCTCCTTGGGCAGTGCCAGAGTGCAGGGTGTGTTGGTGCCACAGTTTTGGGATGGCTCAGGAGGGTTCCAGCCTTTGCAAGGGGGCACTTGGACAGCTCAGCGTTAAGTTCTGCGCATCCCCGAAGGAACCAACCCAAGGCAGTGGTTGGGCAGAAAGCAGGATGGAAAATAAGAACTGGTAATATCAAAATGTTTGAGAATTATGGCTCTGCTCTCCCTGAGCTGACTGTCCTGAACAGCAGCTTCAAGTGTCTCTGTTCGTGGCAGATTTTTAGGCAGTGGCTAAAAGAAAGACAGAGATTTCCCTCTGAAGAAAGATTAAAAGTGCTTTAGCAAAAGGGAAAACAAGCAAGGTGATTTTGTAGGATATTTTAAGCAACAAGTGGTAAGGAAAAGCCAGCCCAGGTCTCCTATTGAGGTTTTTCTGCAATACAGGAACAAAGATAAAGCCTTAAAGGATGAATTTTAAAGCAGGGAACTGACACAACACCTCTTTGTCAAACCCCTGGGCTGGTGGAAAGTGTCCCTGCCCACGGCAGAGGGGTTGGAACTGGGTGGCCTTTAAGGTCCCTCCCAACCCAAATCAGTGTGTGGTTCCATGATCTGCTTGGGGGGCACAGGCATGAGACACCAGAGTGTGTTCATGATGCTTTAAATAGGATTAGATAGCGGTTCCATGATATTAGAGGGTTGTTTGGACTTACAAAGAGCCTGAACACATCAGTCTTTGGAAGTAGCTTCTTCCAGGCTCAGTGTCACAGAGAGATCATTGCCTCCTCTGAGGAAACCTGTTTTCTTTGCTTTCAGAGACAATTCTTGTTCAGGTGTTTATGGCTTTGTGAAACTCCCAGATCAGGTTCTGCCTCTCAGCAGTGATTTCTCTCTCTCAAGGTGTATATTTGATTAAATTTGTCTCTCCAAAATTTTGCACAGAAAGGATGAGCTGCAAAGTAGGAGATTGGGAGCGTTTCTGGGTCCTCAAATAAAGGAGTCTTACAATCATAGAGTTGCTAAGGTTGGAAAAGACCTTTAAGATCATTGGGTTCAACCACCAGCCCAGCACCACCACCATGGTTACCATGTCCTTGAGTGCCACATCCATGTGGTGTTTGAACCCCTCCAGGGATGGGGACTCCACCCCTGCCCTGGGCAGCCCCTTCTAATATTTGGCAGCCCTTTCCAGGAAGAAATTCCTGCTGATGTCCCACCTGAGCCTCCCCTGGCACAGCCTGAGGCCGTTCCCTCTCCTCCTGTCCCTGTTCCCTGGAGCAGA
>JAWWES010000469.1:0-10592 GCA_035583135.1 Lophotriccus pileatus | reverse complement strand
ACTTGTTTTTATGTAAAGGCATGATCCAAATAAGCATCAGTTTTGCAGCTTCACAGACAAAATGGCCAGTGTGGCTCCAGGTCTGAGGGAGAGAATTACAGCCTGTGTTTGTACAGAGGTGAACTGCCCTACTCATCCCTCCTTTAAGTGAGTGTTCTTTCAGTCATTAGGAGACAGATCCTAAAAGGATGCAAAGTGGGCCAAGTCTGTTTACTGTTGCAGTCAGTAAAACAATGCTTATTTACCCCAGCTAAGAAAGAGCAGGATTTGCCAGCTGAGAAAGGGTTTGTTGGAGGAGGGATTGTAAAGGAGGCTCTGCTGGTCGGGTGGGCACGTGTCTGGAAGTGCTGGAGTACGTGCAAGGCTTTTCTCTGCCTACAAAACAGAAACCTGCAGGCGTCACTTCACGGGGGATTTGAAAGTCGGGCTCACAGCAATTCATTTCGCACTGCCTGAGTAACCAGCTTCAGTGCACAGTTCTGCCAGCTTGGCCCTGTACAGTCAAAACGATTCCCCAAAGACCTAAGCTGTCTGGAAATATTCCTGAATATGGGATATTGAAGTGCAGCCGAGCAAGGATATCAACAAGGAGCTGTTGCCATTAGGCTCGGGTCCAAAAAACAAAGCCTCTGCAGCGTTGCCTTTGCACGCCCTGACAGAAGCAGGTGGGACAGGCAAGATCATGGGAAACATTAGCAGGGGATGGAATGAAATGTTAGCCCTGGCCATGTTCTTGCATACTGATATCACAGCCAAACGTGGAGCTTTCTGGGGGAGGAGGGAGGTCAAGACCCTCTAGAGGAGATGGAAAATAAGTACACTGAGGTCACTGTCAGGCCAAACCTCTCCTAACAGGAAAATTGAAGTTCAAGGTGCTGTAACTTCCCTGATGTGCAGAGTTTGGGCTGATCAGTTCTTTGCAGGGGCAAATGAGTGGCAGATTCCTGCCTGTCACAAGGAAGCATCAATGACACTGGTTTTCTCTTATGACTGTGACTAGGATACTTCTGGCTGGCAAAGAAGTTTCAGTGATGCCACCTTCCCCCTTTTCTCCTGGGGTTGGTGCTCTGACACTGGGGCCTCTCTGGGTTCCAACAGTGGGAACCTGAAATTCTGCTTTTGTGTAGTTTGTAGAGGTGTCAGCTTTACTGCCCCCATGACATCAGCCGAGACCTGGCTGACAGAGCTGCTCCAAGAGCCTTTTGGGGTCTCAGCCTCACTTCCAGTTGACATGTTTGACAATGTGACACACTGAATTAAATTCTAGGCTTGTGACAAGAACTGCTGGGCAACCTGTTGTGTCTCGTGGATGGACAGCAAACATCTCCTCTTCTGTACAGGGGGATCATGACTTCAGTTAAGAAACCACAATGGATTGGTTGTTTTCCCTTAGAAAACAAATTCTTTTGGAGTTCTAGAATGGTTTGGTTGTAAGGAACCTTGCAGATCATCTCATTCCAGCCACTCCAGATTGCTTAGAACTCCATCCAACCTGGCCTTGGATGAGATTTTGATCCCAATGAAAGTTTTCATTTTTGGCATGTCATTATTGCATCACTTCTTGACATGACACAGGGGACCAAACCTTACCAAGGTACAGCAAAGTGCACAGCACAAGATGTTACCAGCCTGAAAAATCCACATCCTTCTAATGCAATGAGTGAATCATTTGCAGCTTTAGGTTGATCTGATGCCAATATGCCTGACTGGTGCATCTGTGCCACGGAGGTACCTGGATGAGCTGGATTTAGTGATGCTTGTAAGGACTCCAGGGCTACATCCTTGCATAGATGTTTGAAACTTAATCTGTCAACTGCTTCTGAACAGAGAATATCGCTGAGAGGGAAATACAGGCTTCATTTCCCTGTTCTGACTTATTCCAGAGCACTTGAATTGCTGATGTTATCCTACTTTATAAAGCACCCACACAAAGTGGACCTGAGAGGGGCCACACTTTTGTTGTGCCAGTTTTCCCTGCCCTGGTTCATCTTTCCGGCGTTGATGGGGATGTCGAACAAAAGCTGGTGGTACTTTCTAGGTTCTCCTTTCTGTCATCTCCCTGGGATGTGTGGCTCAGAGCTGATTTCAAAGCATTCAGCCCCGTGGCTTTTGAAACGTGGCAGGTCTCTTTTTATTCAAACATGTAGAACAAGTGTGTTACAAACAGGCTCCTGCCGTTGTTTCTGTTGCCCTCAGCGATGCTGAATAGGAATCATCCAGCAAGCAAGATAAAAAATGACATCTTTACAATGTGAGGCTGCTGTTCACCCCTGATGTTAAATCTGGGCAGCCAGCAACTCTACACCCACTTCTGTGTCTGTTAGACACAGCACATGAAGTTGTTTTGAGACTGAATGTGGGAAATACAGGTCACAGCATCCCAAAAGGGCAACCCCTTGGGGTTAATGGTTGGACTGGATGACATTAGAGGGCTTTTCTAACCCTAATGATTCTGTGATTCTAAAGGTAGAAATATTTTTTTTAAAGTTTTAGTTTAAATGTTCCTTAAAATGGATCTTTGAGTAGAAACCAGACTGGGGGGATTTTATGTGAGAAAAAGGCCTTTATCTTAACCCTGGCGATCCCTGTTGGGAAGGTTCCTGGTGGGTGGTAGAAACAGCAAAGCTTCAGAGGATGATCTGGGATCTAATTAAGAAAGAAGCATTTTTTAAGTGCCTCTCCTCATCACATCTTCTCTCTGAATTCTCCAGAGGAGTTCCTGACTGGTTTGCTACCTGGTATCAATCAACAACCCAACACAACCTGCAGTGCCAGAGAGGTTATGGGGCATGGCCAGAGAGATGTTTCAGGTAATGGCCAGGCCAGAAGACACATACTTGAATCCCAGAATGAGAGCACATGGCACAGGATTGTGTCCAGAGTGATCTGGAATATCCCCAGTGAGGAGACTCCAGCCACTCCCTGTGCAGCCTGTTCAGAGCTGGGTCACTGCCCAGCAAAGAAGTTCCTCCTCCTGTCCAGGTGGAGCTTCCTGGGCATCAGTTCCTGCCCGTTCCTGCTGTGCCATTGCTGGGCACCCCCGAGCAGAGCCTGGGCCATCCTCTGCCCCCTCCCTGCAGGCACTGATGGAGATTTATAAGGTCCCCTCAGTCACATCTTCTCAAGGCTGAAGAGGTCCAGCTCTCCCAGCCTGTCCAATTGCAAGAGATATTCTGTAAGAGGCAGATGAGTTCAGTCTGTGATTTCCAGACCTCATTCTGAGGTATTCACCTGGGGTGAATGGGGAGCACCTTTTGTGTAAAGCTGCTCCCTGTTGCCATGTGCAAGTTGCAGCCACAGGACCCACTGCAGTCCCAGAGCAGCGATGCCATCTCCCCCCATTGCTACCAAGCAATTTGTCCACAGCCAGAATCAAAGAGGAGTTAAATTTTAATGGTTTCTTTGGGACAGTCACTCTGTGGGCTCATCTGCAGTAGGGAGGTTTTCACGTGTATGCTGGTGACCTACCAGGGTGGGCCTTATAAAAGCTTAATAAGCTTAATTAAAATAGCGTTCATTAGGAAAGGAAAGGGAGACAATAATACAAGGAAAGTCTGTGGGCCTGGATAATCTGGTTTTTTTATGTTCATCAGCTTGGAATGATGGGAAAATCCACGCCTTGAAGGCAGAGACTGTGCAGCCAATGTATGTGATTGACAGTGCCTGAAGCTTGGAATTGCTGCTACAAGTGACTGTAAATGGATCATTAGTGAAGGAGGTGAAGGGCAGGTAATTTTTGCTTAAAACCCTGGAGCAGGTCTGTGCTCTCACCACGGAGTGAGAGTGAGCTGTTCTCATTTTCCACTTCAGCAAAGGTCTGAGCTCCAAAACACTGGCTTTGATATATGCAAATCTCAGGGGGCATGATGTAAAACAATTTCTTCAGCCTTAGTAGTCTTGGAAATCCTTCTAATGCAGAATATGCTCTTAATCCTTTTTCTTCATTTGTCTCTCCCCTATATTTGCTTTATCTGCTTTAGTCATCCTTTAAAAGCCTCCATCTAACTGTGCTCCAGCAGAGATTTTTTTTCTGTGGCTGATTTGGAGCTTCTCGTCCTGCCCAAAGTGACCTGTATGAATTCATTTCACAGCACAAAGTTCCTTTTATATCACTGTGCTCTCTATTGGGTGACTTCCCAGTTTTCTGGGATGGTACTCTGTGGTTAGGTGTTAATTAGACTCTAATAATATAACAGCACTCCATTCCTAATACGATTTTGGAAACATTCCAATACAAATAACAATAAAAGTTAGAAAACATGTCATAGCCATCATACCTGTGCCATTCAACAATTGTTTTCTAGCCATGCAAAACAAACACCTTGTACTTCAGCTACTTCATAAAGCAACTTCCCAAAGCAATGGCCCTGTTCAGTCAGTTAAAGTGACACTCCTCTCCTAACGTTTAAATAATTTAAGCACGAGAGTTTTATTTATATTCAAAAGAAATAGTTTAACTCGGCAGCTCATGTTCAGTTTCTTGCCTTGGTTTGGCTTCCTCCCCGCAGGCTGGAGAGAGCCAGACGTTTAATTGTGCTGTGATTTATCTGCTTTGTTTGCATGCCCCGAAATTAAGAGTTCAGCTGCGCTGTGCTGGTGAGGGCACTGGAAGTCTGGAAGAGGGAGGAGCTGAAGGCAGGGCTCCCAGATCTGGTGTCCTAATCAATGAGCCATCTCTGTGAGTCATTCTGCACCTCGGCTCTCCTGTAGAGCAGTGACGCAGCAGTGCCTCGTCTCACTGCATAAAGACATTAGACGTGATGAGCCACTCCAGCCCTTCCTGAGAAAAGCACATTAAAGTAGCTCGGGTGATTAACTCCAGAGGATGTGGAGGATGAGGACCTGGATTGTGTTTCACACACACAGACTGGCACAGGCTCTGCTCAGTTCAGCTCTGAATTGACAAAGGCAGCTGAGACCGAATTGAAGCTAAAGGTTGGTTAAGCAGAAATGAGGACTGCAGGGGAGCACTTGCAGTCTCTCTCACTGGGAAACACAAAAAAAAAGCTGTTCTGAAATGTGAATGGTTCTGGCAAAATCAGTCATCTGAAAGCTGCTGCTTCCAGGGACACTTAAAGGACCTGGATACTCTGAACATTCATCAAGTGGGAGCTGGAGGTCCAGATCCTGTACTTAACTCAGCACCAGACCGGGAAACGTGGACAGTCAGCTCGCTCTGCTTCTGATGTCAGTGTCTAAATCTCTACACTTTCCCTAGGATTTGACCTTAGAGGAATTTCAAAGCGAACGGTTTTCGTGAAGTTTGGTCCTGGTGGGACAGTAAGTGCAAGGTGTGAGGAATCCAGTCCTCAAAGCAGAAAGATTTATGCTGTTACCACCACTGGGAAAAGAGGTGCTTTCAGGCACATATTTCACATCAAAGACTGAAAGAGCTGGTTCATATTTACTGACTGGCATTATGTGGAGCACAAATAGCAGGCAGCTCTTTTTTCATATTGTGTTTCAGAAGCTTTGCTCTTTGATCTTTAAGGCACCACTGGAAATGTCTCACGGACCAGAGGCTTTTTCCTGCTCGAGAAATGAGTAAACTGAAGCATGGAAGAGTGAGAATACGACAAAAACAAGGTGTGGGGTTAATGGTCAAGGATTTCTGAACCAAGTGGATCACCCTCTGAAAACTCAGATGAGTGTAACGAGACAGCTGTGAACAACCCACAGGAAAATAGAGGCAGTTGTTGGGATTGAGTTGTGAGTACGTGTCATAAGAGAAAACAAGAGCTGAGAAAAGCCTTAGGCTGAGCTCAGTCAGGATCAGGTGGTACAAGAGCAGAAGTTGCTGGTGATTTTCAGGGGAGGGTCTGGGAGATCAGGGCAGGAAGTTCTGCAGGAGCCTTTGTTGTGTCCTGCGTGGAGATGAAGGACAACCAAGAGTGTGTCATAACCAGCCTTGATGGAATGTGCAGCATGTGGGATCTTTGAAGGAGAGAGATGAGTGTTGCAAAGCACTTAAAGTGCTGGGAATGTCTCTGTTGGGTCACTGTGCCCTATTTGGGATATCTCATAGTGAGAAGGAGGGGGAAAAGAGCATTTGGAAATAGAAATGACTAGAAAAAACAATCCAGTCAGGGAGGGCAGAACGTTCAGTGCTGAAAACAATTCAGAAAACTTTTGACAAACGTTTGTCTCTTGTTCTCATATTGGATCCTGCTTGGCCAAGGGGATGGAACAGATAATTTCTTATTTCCCAGTAGCTCTGTTTTCCAGGACTCTCGTTGGGCTATCACAGATCTGCAAACTCTGTGCTTTGTGGTGAAGATAAGGAAGCTTCTGCACAGTGAGTAGCACCTGGGAAGCATTCAGGATTGAAAAAAATGGTTCATATAACAGCAGAGAAAAGTCTCACAAGGCAGCTGTGATGGGTGAGAGAACTGATGACCCCAATAGGCTTCATGAAACCCTGACCTCAGAGCAGGACCTGAAAAATATCCAGGTAGAAAGAGAGATTTGAGTACAGCACAGGCAGAAATAGCTCAGGCAGACAAAGTCTGGGTTCTGACCCTATTGCTTTTTCCTCAGTGTTTTGCAGCTGTTTTATAAGAAAACAAATAATTTGAACCCACTCCTCTTTCAGAGGTGTGTGTTGTGCTATTCTGAAGAGTACCAGATAATCCATGGTGCAACAAGCAGGAGGGTAAGAAAAACTGCAGGAATTGTGTTTGCAGTAACTCCAAAACACAAAGTCTGGGGCCTGTTACATGGTGAAACTCCTGTGCCCCCACGGAAGGTTGTGTTACGGAGCGGGGCTGAAATCTGTGGGGTCTCCATGCACAGCCCTCCCTCTGCTCTGCTCTCCAGAGGAGCTCCTGGGAAGTGCCAGAGAAGTGGAAGGGTCTGTGCCAGGTGCCATCAGTGGGTTGGACATCCCATCAGATGGGACTCACTTTGTCACAGGTGAGGTTGGGGGGGTAAAATCAGAAAAGAGGAGGTCATGTCAAGAGCAGGAAAAGCAGAGCAGTGAATCCAGGATCTCAGAAAGGAAAGAAAATAATTAAAAGGAAAGGTCAGCTAAAGGGGAAAATAAAACGAACCACTGAAGAAAACCACTTAGAAAAGGGCTGTGATTCAGCCTGGGGAGATGCTGAGGTTCAGTCTTGCAAGTTGTAATGTGAAGGTGAAGGCAGGGTTCAGACCTCTCTGGGGAATCCAGGGTTTCCTCGTGCCCTGCTCCTCCTTAGTTCGGTGGTGCTCTCCGTGCACTCGAGTGGTTTGCTCGAGTGACCTACTCCAGAATCCTGGCAGCCTGTCAGGTTACAAGCAGGGATGACTCCAGGCTCCAGCCAGCCTCAGGCTCACATGTTCCCACCAGTGTGACATCTCTTCTGGGAGCCCAGCCCTCGCACAGAGGAGCTGTGGGATTGTGTACCTTGGCTTTAGCTAAAACCCATGGATTTACCATCAGTTCTGTTCGATTAACCTGGGAAATGAATGTTGGTTAAGAGCATTTTGAAGGCCCTCTGTGTTCCTGGCACCAGTTGCTGGGCAGAGCTCACTGTTGGTGCAGACCCTGAGCACTGTCCTGGCAATGACTCTGTACCTCACCTGCAAAGTCGTGGCCATAATGCCCAAAGCAATTTATCCCACCCTGCCCAAATCAAACGGGTGGAGACAAGGGGAATGGCCTTAAGCAGAAGGAGGGAAGGTTTAGGTTCAGTATTAGGAAGAAATTCTGTAATATGAGGGTGGTGAGGCACTGGCACAGAGAGGTTGTGGACTCCCTATCCCTGGAAGTGTTCAAGGCCAGGTTGGACAGGGCTAATGGGCTAGTGGAAGGTGTCCCTGCACATGGCAGGGCATGGAATGAGATGATTTTTAAGGTCACTTCCAGCCCAAACCGTTATGGGATTCTGGGATTCCAGGTGGTGCCAGGCTGGTCTGGCATTCCCTGGGCTTGCACAAACAGCTGGAGCAGGAGCTGTCAAGCTGCTGCTTCCTCAGCCAGCCCAAGTGATCCTTTTCTCTTACAGCTGAGGTAATTCTAAAGCATGCTTACAATAAGAGGAGACACTATTTTTGTACGGTCTGCATTTATCAGGTTCTCCAGAGAGCCCCTACAGCACTGACTAAACAGATCTGGCTTTTCCAGGGCAGCTACGAATCTGCTGTTCCTTTTTAGATTGGTGTGAAAGGTTTCATCACTTCTGAAAATCATCTTGGCTGTTGTTATAACACTTACATGTTGTTACTGCCACCTTTCCTGATAGTCTCTGGCACAGCCTGACTTGTATCTCTGCTCAGTTTTGTAGGCTCTCTTGCTTTCACGTGGTCTCTCCTCCCTCCCCCCTTCTTGTCCTGCCTTTAATGAATGACTTGTTGTGTAAATTCAGTCTTCTGTGTTTATTTTGTCTGGTCCTGATTAAGGAAAAAGCCCTCAGCTCCAACTCTGGCATTTAACTGGGAAGCTCTTTAGAGTCAAGCTTTTAAATCCACGTTCTCAAAGGAATACAAGGATGTCGGGGCTTTTTCTTTTGCTGTGTCCAATTTCAAACTCTCTTCAGGGGCCTGGTTTTCAAGAGTCAGAGTGCAGGCAGTTCTAAAAATGCCTGGGTGTTTCCAGCTAGCTGCAATCAAATTCCTGGTTGCTTGCCTAATTTTTTAAACTGGCTCCAAATTTCCATGGAATAAGTATTTGTACTTATTACTTAGTATCATATCTAGTATTAAAAGCAACAGCTCTCAAGATACTGTTTGTTTGAAGATCAGTGTAGGCAGCAGCCTGTGAAGTGATGCAAGTGAAGTGCGTATTTCTCTTGCAGGCATTGAAGACCTGTGAGAATTCTGCCACCAATTAAAATGCAGCAAAATGTTGCAGTCCTTAATGGTAAGGATTTCAGATGTTTTAGTTAATAAAGATGATTTACAGGGAGTGACAAAATAGATAGTGTCACACCTGTACTGGCAGTATTAGGTGTTCTGGTAGGCAAAGGAGGACAGGGATTTAAAGGTATGATTGCTCATTTTTCTTCATCTTGTGCCACTAAAAATCATTCCTGCTCATAGCACAGTAAAGGTGGATCATTTTGGACTGGCCTGGAGGGTATCTGTGCACCTCTGTTGTCCATCAAACACTATGCAAATGTATTCCTTCTGGCTGAAATATCTGTGCTGTCATTAACAGAGCCTTCAGCAAAGGAATTAAGTCATTCCTTCCTCTTTGCCTTTGGAGTCAAGCCTTGATGCTCTGCAGCAATAAACACTCCAGCAGGTTCTACAGGCTCGGCAGCAACGCTCTCTGTGGTTTGGGAGACAGGATCCAACCACTGGAATGTGGGACAGGCAGGCAAAACGTTTGTGCTTGTGCTGGGGGAATCAAGACAAGCAGTGGAGCCTGTGAGAGCCAACGTTCCTGACTCCCCTGGCCACTGTCACCCTCTGGAGCTGGGGGTGCTGAACCACACTTTCTGTTTGTGACAGCAGCCAGGCAGCTCAGGCTCTGAGCCTTCCACCCTCCAGACTGGAAATCTGGGAGCACAGGTTCGTTGGAGAAGCCCTGTCCTGCTCAGATTGCTTTTTGGTGGGAAGCAGCATCACTTTATTGAAACCAGGGCCGATTTTAGGCAGGGACACGGGCTGAATTCTTTTGCTGCAGTGTAGCAGCTGATGTAGGTCACTGCCCAGGGTGGTTGGTGCACTGGCAGCAGCAGCATCTCCCCTGTCCTATGGCCCACCACACCCCGTCAGCCCCCCACCCCAGTGTCCCCACACAGGGCTGTGCCATCACATCCTTGCTGCTGCAGGGGCAGATGATTCGGGGCACATTCCCACAGAGGAAATAGGGGTGATAACCCCACAGGTTGTGACTGCAAGTAGCTGTGTCACCTTCCAGGCTTCCCCAGCAGAGCTCAGCAATTTGGCAGCACCTCTTCCTCCAGCACAGCCTCGTCCCTCCCAGCACATCTCACGAGCGCCAAGAGCTCTACACGCGCCACACCAACACCTCCCAGGTCCCCAGGGAGCCCCTGGGGCGGTACAAATGGCTGTGACCTACATGAGTAACTCCAGGAGCAGGCATGCACAGCCACCTGCGCTGCTCCTTGCCAGCGGCCCGCGTGTGTTTGGCAAACACGAGCTGCAGTCCCCACTTCCCCTTTCTGCACCGCCTGACAGCAGGCACGTTGTGTTGGACAGCAGGAATGTGTCATTAGGCTGTCATTAGTCAGGAAGCACAGCCAGTGGGTAATGGAGATCTCCAGCTCCTGTGAGCAGGACCAGCCCTAAGGAGTGTGCTGGGGGTGGCAGTGCCCCCGTCTATGCCGAGGCAAAGGCAGCTGGTGCTGCTCCAGTCGGATCTGCAGAAGCAAAGAGGTGTCGCTGGCAGAAGATGTGTTTGCACACCCGCTGCATCTGCTCCTGACACCTCTGCCCCCACATCTTGCCAAATTTTCTCTCGCAGAAACCCATAGGCACTGCCGTCGCACCGACTCCCTTACGCTGCCTTGACTGTTTCCAGCGATGTCAAAGTGGAGTTAAATTCCAGCCCCTGTGGGCTTGGAGGAGTGTCGGGAGACGGCTTCGAGAAGCGCACAAATCTCCCTCGGCGATCACGCCGAGACCCTTGTGGACCACTCCGTCTG
>JAWWES010000468.1:0-10593 GCA_035583135.1 Lophotriccus pileatus | reverse complement strand
GGGATGGGGCAGCCACAGCTTCTCTGGGCAACCTGTGCCAGGGCCTCACCACCCTCACAGGGAACAATTCCTTCCCAGAATCCCATCTAACCCTGCCCTCTGGCAGTGGGAAGCCATTGCCCCTTGTCCTGTCCCTCCATCCCTTGTCCAAAGTCCCTCTCCAGCTCTCCTGAAGCCCCTTTAGGCACTGCAATAGCCTCCAAGGTCATCCTGGAGCCTTCTCCAGGTGAACACCCACAGCTACCACAGCTCTCCCAGCCTGGCTCCATAGAAGATGTGCTGAAATTTTCCTGATTTCCATTTCAACAGAAGCAGGATATTGTTTTATATGAGACAAGTTTTAAATATATTTTAAAAAAATTAAGACATTGAGTTTAAAATGAAAAGAAGAAAAAAAAAAACCAACAGGTATTTAAGACATGTCTGAGGGTTTGATATAAACCTGGAATTTAACTGAAAGTGGGAAGGGATTTTAAAGAGTTCTTCCTTGCCCAGATCCCAAATGAGCCCCTGGCTGCCCTGGGCTCTGGAGGTTCCCCATGCTCTGATCATCACACTGTACTGGGTTCAGAAGTGGCCTGCCAGGAGAAATGGATCAATAGTACCAACGACATGTGACTCTGTGGTAAAATTCCCTGCTAATTTTATTTTTGAAGTCCTTGTAAAGCAGCACTGAAAGATGCACTGACAGGAACAAGGGAAAAAGGGCAGCTCTGTCCCTTGTCCTATACCTGGGGCACCTTGGGGTAGGGACCTGCCACCTCCAGCTGTGTGTGGGACTCCCTGAGTGGGCTGGTGTGGGCACAGTTCCCCGAGGGTGGGATTTGGGTTTTCCTGCTGTCACCTGTGTGTCACAGCTGGTCGGACCTGCCAAGGAGCTCTTGGGCCCTGTTAGGGAGCACTGGCTGCTGCTGACAAGGTGTGACTGAATATTCATGGCCATTATTCTGCAGCCTGCATCCCACCTAGGTATTATCTCTTAAAAAGTTAATTAGTAAATCTGAACTCATCTCTCAAGCCTGAGCCACAAAACTGAGCCCAAACAAAAAGCGGTTCAAAGCAGCCGAGGTGACAGACGGTGTCCTCGGCACAGCTGCTGCTTCTCTGGTCCCCAGCAGTGCAAAAACCCCCAGATCCCCAGGGAGAAGCAGCAGACGGGTGTCACAGACGTGGCTGTGTGTTAAAACCACAGTTCCATGGATATTTGGATATCCAGAGGAGAGGGAAGGAGTGTTAAGGGGCCCCCCTGCTCAGATTCACAATAGGAGGAGCAGCCAGCCCCAGGAGCTGCTTCCACAGCTCCTCTGACCTCAGACACTTTCTGAGACACTTCTGAGAATTCCTTACAAAGTTCAGGCTTTTTATTTCTCCCAACTCTCAAACCAACAGAAATCAAGGTCAGAGTGTGAACGGCCAAGCTTTGCTACAGTTTAAATTCTCATCTTTTGCTGTCTGAGCTCTGGAAAGTCTGAGTGATACAACGAGGGAAGTGCTGATGCCACAAATCACTTGAACCAGGCAAAGGTCAAGAAAACAGACTGTGAAGACATTTAGGGGGAACCAAACAAGTCCAATTCAATTGGTAGGATGATGGTGGAGGAATCCACATCTTACCAAAGACACATTATTATTAATTTTAGCTTCCTTGCAGTCATGCAGGAATCAGACCTGGGAATCATTTCTGAGCTCATTTTCTCTCTGTGTGTGGTATTGCTGATTGCAAGTGAAGTGCTGGGCAGCATAAAACAGAGTAGAAATCAAAAAACACAAAGGATTGTGTCCTACCTGCTGCAGATTCTTTGTCCCAACCTATATTTGTATTTTTTTTAATTACAGTGGCCTTACTTGGCAAATGCACCTGGTATTTCTCACCCTCAGAAGAGCTGGGCAGACAGAAGGTTGCTATAATCAGTTAAGATACGAAAAATCCAAAAGATGGGAGAGTTGGATCCAAGATGAAAAAAAATCAGAGGGTATCCTGTAGAGATTTATGAAATTACAAAGAGAAGAGCAAGTGACACAGACCCGGACACCTGATCCACCTTGCTGTTATAGAACACCAATTTCTAACCCAAAATTAATTTTACTTCTGACTTATTTTATTTTAATCCAAAACAAGCCTCCTGTGGAGTGAAGCATTTCATCCTGCAGGAAGAGCAGTTGAGATATCCATGGAAAAAGACCTGGCAGAAATCATCCCATGAGCCCACAGATGGACATGTCTCCAGCCCACTCTCCTTCTGTGGGGATGGCCATGGTCTGGTCCCATGGGTGCTTTGAGCAGGGCACTGCTGGGGTCCTGGGCTCCACAAGATTACATAAATAAAGAAATAAATTGGGTTTGTAAGAAGTAATCCAAACTAAGAGGGGAATGATCAGAAGAGATGGACAGAATAATGTACAAATAAGGCCTCTGTAAACTGTATTTCCCAAAAAGAGCCAGTCTGGGCTGTTGTACAATCTAGAAGAGTTAGAAACTCAGCATTTAGGGAAGTCCCAAAGGCATCACAGGACAAGAAGAATAGCTAAAAGGAAAGCTTAGGTTGGAAAAGCCTTCCCAGCCCATCAAGTCCACCCTGTGCCCGATCCCCACGTTGTCACCCAGCCCAGAGCACTGAGTGCCACGTCCAGTCCTTCCTTGGACACTTCCAGGGATGGGGACTCCAAATCTCCCTGGGCAGCCCCTTCCAATGCCTGAACACCCTTTCCAGGGAGAAATTCCTCCTGGATTCAGGTCAGTGCAGGAAGGATGGAAACATCCCTGAGGACACCAGGCAAAATCCTGCCACACACTCCTTTATCCTTTCCTTTGGAAATTACTCACTTTTAGCCAAAGGAATGGGAAATATAAATTAGTGACTGTGCCCCAAACTGCCAACACAGAAATTAGAATTACTTAAAACATCACTAAATTATGCTCTGGTGTTTATTCCATTTTGCTCATGATCTCATTTTTCTCTCCATTACAGTCACAGAAATAAATGATTTAATTCCTCCAGCCTGTGCTGCACATAAAGCACTGCCCTTGGAAGCTATGGAATGTATATGTTAATCAGCTCGGGGGCTGCCTGGGCCATTCCCAGCCCTCTTAATTTGTTTCCTGGTGTCATTCTTGATCACACATCTTTAAAACAGATCACTGTACTCACAGGGGTGGGCAGGCAGCTCCCCTGCCAGGGGGGCCTTGGATCAATCTTCTCATTGCAGGTGAAATGTATTTTCTGAATAAATTCCGGGTCTGCTTTGTGTTTTCTGTAACTTTTCCATTTTGGGAATTAATTAATATTAGTGATTGCAACAGCAGGTAGAGCTTTGAATCAACATGAAGAAACACTATTGACAGAGCGAACAAAATACAGACCTGGTGCTCCTGGGAACAGCCAGCTGAGGGAGGGAATGGGTTTTCTAGGCCTCCTAATTCATCACCCTTTGAAAACAAAACTTTGCTCAGTCCCAGACCCAGAGATCTCAAGCAGCATGTTCATAACAGCAGCACTGTCCTGCTGCTTTGCTCTGAGACTGGTGGCTTGTGTTGCTGTTTAGTTTGGTATTGATTTCTTTGTGTTTTAAAATCATCTGGAGCAAATTGTCCCTGAGTGAGTCTCTTAACACGAGCTACTCTGTGCCCTGGTTGTCCCTGGGTTTAGACACATGAGATGCTGAAGTGGCTGCTCCTTTCTGGGTTTCTCTCCAGCAAAACTAAAAGGATGCTGTGCATGGATTGCAGGGCTGATGAATTACAAATATGTGCTCATGTTCTATTCACAGCACAGCACATGTGGCTGCTTGCTCTGAAGCAGAGTAATTTGGGGTGTTTGATCACATACACCCTGTCAAAACACCACAAAAGCTTCACTAGAAGAGCCACAGAATCACAGAATCGTTTAGGTTGGGAAAGACCTCCCAGATTATTGAGCTCAACTGTTCCCCAGCACTGCCAAGGCCACCACCAAGCTCCATATCCACAGGGCTTTTGAATCTCTCCAGGAGTGGGGACTCCACCAGTTGTTTGGGAAAACATCCAGCATATTGCAAACCAAGGAGCAACTCTTCCACCTGCCCCTGAGCAGTGAGTAAGGACTCCTACATCTGTTAAATTTTATCAGAAAGCCACCAATTAATAACAAAGACCAGGGCCAACACACCACTGTCCAAAAGGTACCTTCACATCTGGAGTTGCCTGTTCCTCTTGACCAGCCTTCAGACCACATCTTTCCATCTCTGCAACTGAGCAAATATCCAACTGTTTCCCCTTCAAACAAGGGTTTTGGGACCCCAACTGCACCAGGAGTTTCCCCAGAGCCAGACACACCACTTTGCTCCAATCTCTCCTTGGCTTCTGACACATCCCAGCCCTTCCAGCTGCTCGGGCTGGAGCAGTGAGGGATTTAATAGACACAAGGATGACTCGATGCTTTCCAGCAGCTGAAACAAAATGGGAAGGGAGCCAGGCAGAGCTGATAATTAGGGAATAAATTCACACTCAGTAACAGAGCCCAGCAGCAGAAAACCCCAGACAGATCAAGCTGGAATGAGAGAACAGGTTGTTTCATCCTCTCATTTCTTTTATTCACAAAGTAGAAAATTACTCTTCCCCTCAAAATACTCCCTCAAAACTCTGTTCTTGGAGGTGTGGGTGGTGGGAAGAACAGATTCCTTACATTCTCCCCGGGTCACCTTTCCAGCTGCAGGCTGTTTAAAGGTCTCTCCAGGTGAGCTTTGCAGTGACTCTAATGAATAGAAAAGTATAAAATATTTTCTACTAAATGTAAGAAATGCAGCCCAATTTCAGCTGTGCAGAGCAGGAGGAACCTGCTGGGACAGCTGTGTGCTGGAAGGAGGGCCCAGCAGGACACAGAGGGCGAGGAAATGCCCCTCCTGCAGCTCATCCTGCAGCCCCACACCACCCATTTCCCTCGAGCCCACACGCTTTGGTCATCCTGGAGAATGATCTAGAAACAGAATCCCAGAATGGTGTGGGTTGGAAGGGACCTTAAAGCCCATCCAGTCCCAGCCCCTGCCATGTGCAGGGACACCTTCCACTAGACCAGGTTGCTCCAAGCCGCGTCCAACCTTGCCTTGGACTCTAATTTTCAAATTTTTCAATTTTTTTTCAATACTCAGGTGGGACCTGCTGCACCCCCATGACTGACTCCATCCAGTGACCCCCCCAGTGAGTTCCTTCATCCCAAACACAATGCAATGACTCACAAGTGTGTGCAAGAATGACTCAGTAGCACATTCAGTAAGGAGCTTTACTACAATTAATGACTTTCTTTCAATAATTACCTCCCTGGTTTTGAATTAGGAACTGTGAACTCACTGATAAATGGACCCATTTGAGAGATTCATTCCCACTGTAGCTCCTGCAGTTTGGTGTTTGTGAAGTGATGCTTTTTGGTGATTTACACCCAGCACTCAGCAGCTCCTGCAGCCCAGTGGGGGCAGAAGCCCATTCCCCCCATCCTCAGACCCCAGGATGCAGCAGAGCCTCTCATGGTTTCCAAAGACCAGGATTAATTATTAATACCTAATTAATGTAGTTATTAATCTAAACAGTGGCACAGAGAAGCTGTGGCTGCCCCATCCCTGGAAATGTCCAAGGCCAGGTTGGAGCAACCTGGGCTAGTGGAAGGTCTCCCTGCCCAAGGCAGGGGGTGGGACAGGATGGGCTGTAAGGTCCCTTCCCACCCAAACCATTCCATGATTATGCCATGTGTCACACAGAGCCACATGTGTGCATGCAAAGAGTATTTTACAAATCTCTTTTTCAACTTTTCCCAGTTCTCAAGTTATCCCAACCCCTGTCCCGTCCTGTATTTTCCCTTCCTCCCCCTTCCCCGATGTTTGCAGGGGATTTATTACACTCCAGCTTCCACAACAGGAGGAATAAATTCCTGACACAGAGTGTTTTCACGGAGCCTTTCCCAGGTTCAGTGTGAGCACACTGGGTGTGAGAAGTTAATCCTTTCAAGGCACATTTCCCTGTGTCCCCCAGGAGAGGATCAAGGGCTCTGTGTTTCAGAGCTCACCAATCACATTAAAAATCATTCCATTCACTGTAGATGCCTCTGATGCCTCACAGAATGGAATGGGACCTACCCAGGAATTCCAGGCCCTTTCCCCCTTCTCACTGGCTTGATTGGGGGAGTGAAGGCCACGGGAGCTGTGGGACAGGGCCATAGCTGTGGGACACAGCCCACAGGGAGCTGAGGGTCTGCGCCTCCCAAAGCCCCCCTGCACACAGGGAAAGGGGCAAGGAAGGCACAATTCTGCCTTGCCTTTGAGACCAATCAATTGTGGGATCAATTAAACAATCTGCTGAGCTATGGGAGCAATGACCTTGCTGACACTCATTTGATCCTCCAAGCTAATCAGTTTTATTGCCAAACTGCTTGCAGACCCTTCAGGGAAATACACACATTTTGCTTAACTCAGAAGCTGTGGCTGCCCCATCCCTGGAAGTGTCCAAGGCCAGGTTGGACGGGGCTTGGAGCAACCTGGGCTAGTGGAAGGTGTCCCTGCCCATGGCAGGGAGTAGAATGAGATGATCCTTAAGGTCCCTCCCATTCCAAACCAGTCTGTGATTCCATGCTCACTTGAGCAGTTTACAGAGATACCTGAATGTGGGACCTTCCATCTCAAATCAATTTTAGGGAACACATGCACTGAAATATCTGATACCTGCGTGTTCCCAACCACAGACCAAAGCACTTTGTTAATCCATTTATTCAGTATTACTTAGAAGAGACACAGAAATGTTTCTTACCTTCCTTTGGCCCTTTCTGCTGCTTTGCTGAAGGCAGGGGAAGAGCTGTGAGCTGCAAGCTTTGAATCCTCACAATGTGCTTCTCTGGGATGGAGCTGGATTTGTCCCTGGGAAACAGTTCTCCTTCTCCTGGAAGTCCTTCACCTCCTCCTGCCTTTCCATCATGGGTGCTTCCCAGCTTGGATGGAGAGCTTTGGATACAAGGGGAAGGGCTGTTTTAATTTTTCATTTCTCACAGGAATTAGAAGGGAATTGAGGGGCTTTTCCTCGAATGTTCACTTTTATCGAAGCAAAATGTCCCACCACCACAATAAAGCACATGAACCTGCACCTCTGAGCACCTCCCAGTGCTGCCCTTGACACCACCAAGGAGCTGGAGACCAGGACTGGGAGGTGTCTGTGGTGCTGGGAGCTGAAGCTGAAGGGTTTTTCCTAATTAAATGTCCTGGAAAACTGGTGGAACTCTGTGGGTATTGAGAAACAGAGCTGAGTAAGGAGCTCAAGCACATCCTCTGTGCTGGTACATGGAAAGGGCAAAGAAATGACTCCCAAATACCCTGGTACAAAAAAAAAAAGAAAAAAAAAAAAAAAGCCCAGTCTTGTTCTCTTTGCTCATTGAACCACATTAAAAGATTAATAATGGAGATGTGATCTCCAGGAAAGGGCCCCTGGGATTTCCATTAAGCAGCCTCTAAGCCCAACCAGATCAGCAATAGCAGCACTACTAAACCAGCTTTCTGTGATCCTCACAACAGAGACTGAAGCCTTCAAGCAGCCCACAAGATTAAAGAAATTACTTCCATAAAGCATAATCTGCTCCTCTTCCTGGACCCGGCTTAGCCACACAATCAGTCAGGGAAGAATATTTTCTCCTACTGAGAAAAAAAAGTCTTTACCGTGAAACTTCTTTGCAAAAATGAGAATTTCAGTGATAACAAAATCCAATTTCCTTTGATCTGGCTTCTGCAGGACATTTTGACTACAGGCTGGGTGTTGTAAACCTTTTCTGAACCCTCCCAAGCCCAGGGTGAGCTCAGGCCCTGCCTTCTGGTTTCTGTGGCAGGGTGAGGAGTCCCTCTCCCAGCACCTGCATCTCAATGTCCTGCTCATTCCAGCTACACACCCCCGAGGGTGCATTAGATCACAAACTTGACACTTTCTAACCAGCCACAGAGAAAAACTGTTTTTCTATTACGACATAAACTCCATTTCAATTTGTCTGAAAGAACAAGAAATCTACACGAAAATTATTCCAGGCTGCCACATTCTTGAAGTGTCCAAGGCCAGGCTGGACTGGGCTTGGAACAACCTGCTCTAGTGGGGAGGCGTCCCTGCCCATGGCAGGGGGTGGGACTGGATGGGTTTAAGGTCTCCTCCCACCCAAACCATTCCATAATTCCATGATTCTATGCCCTCAAACCACACTGTGCTTTCCACCCACAGCCACGTGTGCTGAAGGTTTCAAGAACCTTCTCCAGGCCACAATATTTCAACCAGATCTGTCCCCAGCATCTGGCACTGTCCCTGAGCTGAGCAGCCACCACTGCCCTCACCCCACAGCATTCCCAGGACAAGGGCAGGAGGGAAGCAACCAGGAGACTCCCTTACAACTGAAGGTTAAACATTCCTTCTGCAGCTTGTGAGAAAGATTAATGTGCACAGAGTTGTTGAATTAGTGCCTGAGTTAATTGAGGACGGGAGAGTTGTGCAGTTTCTATGTGCACAGTTAGTTAGGTATATATGGTATGTAAATGAATAATAATAGAATGATATTTCTTCTGGTCCTAAACAGCAAAGTCACTGTTAATTGTGTTTGGATGTCAAATGGCCTCTACCAAAGGGTCACCTGAAGAATCCCCAGAGAGAGGGGCTGTGCTGGCCTGGTGGGTGACTCTCTGATCCCTTCACTGCCACAGCCAGTGGAATGCAGGGAGGGGGAAATACCACCAGTTAAAATTTAGGTTTTAAATACCTCTTTCATCCCCACCTGGAGCTGGCTGACTTCAGGCTTGGCTTTGGTGCAGCTCCTTAAAATCTGGTGGCCCAGGGGAGGGTTTGGTGGGAGCAGAGCAGCTTTGCCTTGTCCTTCTTCACCCTCAGGTTTAACCAGAACCATGAGGCTTCAAATGTCAGGTTTGGAGGTTTTTAAATTATTACAGCCAAGTTGACCCAGAGAAAAAGAGGGAAGTTGAGCACCTGGATCTGCAAAGCCAAGGGGAGGGAACAGGGGTGTTGGTGGGTGGGACTGGGAGGTACCTCTGGCTGGGACATCACAGGTGCTAAACACAAAGTGAGAGCATTTTAAGAGGAACAACGGGATTTTGGGTAAAGGGTTATGGAGGAGGGATGCAGGAAAAAGAGCTTCACTTAATACACACTTCCAGGTGGGATGTGTGTATTAAGGGGATGGAAGAATCAGTCTGACAGAACTCTCACAGGAGTAAAAGGCTCCAGGGATCCAGCTGAGCTGGGAAGGAGCAGCTTGGACAGGAGCAATGCAGAGGGTGAGGGAGATTTTTGCTTCTCCAAGTGGCACAATGACAATAAAAACAGGCATTACAGGAGAGGGAGGCAAATCTAAACCCCAAAGTTGGAAAACATTTGTTGTCTGGTCCGTGGGGGTTCTTATCCCATGGGGCATGGTGGTAGTTTGGGGCACCAACCTCCATGGCAAGATGGGAAACCTGTGCCAAGGAGACTTTCTACTTGTGGTGGGATAGAAAAAAAGGAAAAATAGTGATTCAGGGAGATGAGAGAAGGTGAGAGGCAAGGGCTGCACAAAGAGAAGGGTCTTGGCTCAACCCTTCACTGTGTCAGGCACAAGGAAACTGAAATTTCCACCTGGAAATCACAGTCCAACCAAAATGAGAAGCAGCACCTCAAAACCAGGGAGTTTTTTCCTGGGATCTGGCACATGCCCATCCCGAGGGAGTGTGAAGAGGAGCAGAGGCACCAGCTGTGCAGAGCAGCTCATCTCCATCACCCCCCACTTCACCTCCTGCTTAATTGGCTGTGACGGCAGCAATTCCTTGTCTGGGATAAATGAGGTGCCAGGTTTGTAGGACAGGGCTGTGGCAGCAGCTGTGTGCTCACCCTCCCCAGCAGCAGCCAGGGAAAAACAGCTCTGGAAGCACTGCAGGAAAGGAGTCTAAAGGCAAAATTTAATTTGCCTTATACCTCCAATGTCCTTCTCCAGCATCCTCTGGTTTGTCATTTAACCATTTCCAAGGCAGGCAGGAAAACCCCACCAGTGACTGTAAAAGTCCCAGAGGACAATTTTGGAAGGTCCCAGATGTTCATATGAGAAACACAGACCTGATTAACACAATGAGGAGACATATTTGGCTGGAGCTCTCCCACTCTCAAAGAGCAAAGGTAGATTAAATGGCAAGTCTAGAAAGACCTTGCTAATTAAATGGGTTTATTATTTCCTGAGCTCTGGTTAATCACCCTTTTAAAGCCTCTGTTTGCTAATTGAATGCTTCCCTTCCTATCAGGAGATGAAGGGAACAAGGAGCTGTTGGAAATGTTGATTATCCATGTGGATAAGGACACTGGGCTGCCTAATGAATCTGGGAGATGAGAAATTTCTATTTACCCTAAATCAGCCACCTGTTTTGTTATCCCTGTTTATGGGAATTTCCCACAGTTCCCTTGGCAGTGAGTGTTATGTGTGAAATGGTGGCTGCAGCACTGGGCAAACATGGGGCAGAATCCCAGAATGATTTGGGTTGGAAGGGACCTTAAAGCTCATTCATTCCACCCCCTGCCATAGGCAAGGACTCCTTCCATTATCCCAAGTGCTCCAAGTACCATCCAACCTG
>JAWWES010000467.1:0-10604 GCA_035583135.1 Lophotriccus pileatus | reverse complement strand
TAAGCTAGTGCTGGTAGGGGGATGTTTATCTTCCAGGTCATGAAAAGCCCTGAGAATATGAAAAACACTGACAAGAAACAAATTATAGATTTGCAGAATTCTGGAAGTCTTCAGTTGATCACACAATACTTGTGATCAATGAACATAGTACAGTAACAGTGGCTTATACTTATCTTTTGACCTGTGGCTGAAGAAACTGCAGCATTTACCAGCTGCAACCATGGTGTCTCCTCTGGTGGCCAGGAGGTTTTACTGACTAGAACTCAAAGAATGAGAGTACGCATGAATGTCTGGCAGAATTTATCAGGCAAAAATATAGTTTTCATAAGGTTATTCAGTATGCCACATCTGACTGGTCGGACAAGAAAATACTTGGCAGGAATCTGCTTTATGTGTTGCAACCACCTAAGGAAGAAGTAAAACAAGACTGTTTGGAGGAACCTTCAAAATTTGGGCAGTTCAAGGGGCTGCATTTTCCGTGCATTGTACAGAGGTTTTGGCACACTGTTCTTGCCCCCCATAAAGTTTTCAATCTGAAGCTCTACACTGACTAATAAAACAAACAAAAAAAATAAGTAGGGCAGTATGGATAGGTTAAATATATTCCAGTATTCCTCTGTTACAACTGATTGTGAAACCATTGAGACCAAATAAACAAAATTGTCAAAAACACCTGACAAACTACGGGAAAATGGTGAGCATTTTCAAATTCAAAGGAAGTGCTTTCATCTGGATTTGCAATTAGATGAGACCCACTGCAGATGGAAAATTTAAACTGTAGGGAGGAAGGTTCTCATGTTCATAGTAGGCTAGGGACAAGTGAGAGAAATGAAGCAAGAATGAAGCAGAGGAAAGAATTTCCCTATGGAAAAAACATTTCCTTTATAACTGGCAGTCAAAAAGGGCAAATGTAAACTGAACCATTGTTATTTTGGTATGATTTTCCTTGTACTTCTGAAGGTGAAGGTCACTGCATGATGAGTACTCTTTGATGCGGGACATTCATTTTCCTGCCTCCATGTCTTAGTCATGGGATGTTCAGAAGACAGCCATGTATTTATAGTTTGTCTAATATAGCTTTACCTTTAGTCCTTGGTAATGTGCTCTGTAGTCAGTTGACACTGTCAGCTATTTTTTCAGAAGTCAGCATAAACTATGAGCAAATTCTTGTAGTTATATATTTTTGCATGAGAAAAAAATAGGAAAATATTTTAATCTTAAGAATGGAGCTGTTCTGAAAAAGTTTCTAGTATGGTTCAAACTCTGGTTTTCAAATCCCAAATTGCTGTTTGGGGGGAACATGTCTTGGTGAAAAATAAGCAGACCAGCTCTAAATGCCAAATTTAGGGCCATCTTTTTTTAAAGTAAGTGCTGTGGCCTGCATATAATAGATGTTCAGGCAGTGTAACCAGATATGGCTGATAATAAGCAACTGACTCACCAGCTGTGAGCAATTAGAAGAAGCTGGTAAAATAAATTTCAAAGAGAGTTGGGTTTGAGATCAATGTATTTATAGGGTGATTCCTGTCATAAGTTGTGATGAAATGGGAAGACTGAAGAAGCTGGGAGGAAGTGAGAGAAGGAGAGAGGCAGGGAATGAATTAATGAATTGTCATTATTGTCATTATCATTAATGAATTAATGATGGGACCTTGTCCCATCTCAAACATGGCTTCCACAGATGACAGCCTGAGACAGAGAAGAGTCTAGGTCAAATATATTTTGATCCTGGATTGAATATATTTTTTGCCTCTGAGGAGGTTAGAAGTGGCAATAATGCCAAACTAAACCCTTTAGAGACCGAAGACTAAAATCTCTCAGTAACTGGATTGCCTAACAATTCGATGGCTTTATCCTTTATGTGAATAAGAACTAATTAATAAAAAAATCCTCACTTCAGTTGTGAACTGAAAAATGGAATAACTTGGTGATTAGGAGTTGATTAGGATTTGAAAGTAATTAATACAATGTGTCAGTCTCAAACAGCACAGCCTGAAGAGTTCCTCCTTTTAAGTGTAATGACACAGACAGGTACTGCCTCATTGATTTCACATAGAATCATGAAATTATAACCTCCTTTTGTGGCGCTTCTAGGAAGATTCTTTGCCTTATTTATTCATACTTCTCTTTTCTTCCAAATAAACCACTAAATATTGCACTGCAGTCTAGCAAAAAAAAATCTGCTCAAATTAATTTAATGCTTTTTATAGAAATAGTTGTGATGTGCTCTACCACTGTTACTACTACCTTTATTTTTATTATACTGCCAACAATTACAACTGAAAATTATGTCTGTTTACAATCTGATGCTCATATTGATCACATTTAGTCATCAGTTTTGCACCGCGGTTAGGGGTTAGACAAGTAGGTCTGTGGTGTACACAGACTTAAAACAGGAGGTGTGAGAAGGCTGGAAAGGAAAGTCATAACTTCTCACTTCAGATTGCTTTACTCTTTGGCATGGAGACAGCTAGGAGCATTACCTCAGAATGCTGATATGTTCCAGGTCACTTAAGGATACAGTTGATGACAGTGATGTGTCACTACCAAGACTCCTTTTATAGTCTTGGCAAATATTCAGTGTTCAGATTATCGTACCACCTAAAATGCAATCTTAAGAAGGAAAATGGGAGAGTTGCTGTTATCACTGACATTCTTCTCTCTCTTGTGGTGATTTATACCAAAGGCTCCCAGATAGAAGGGAACATTTTCTAGTTAGTATTGTTTAATTGTGACAACTTGCAGCAGTATAGCAAGAGTATTTCTACCTGCACTAAATAGACTGCACCATAGTCAGACTTTTTACAGAGATTAACTCCCTTTATCACTGCAGTTACTATACATTACACACATTTAAAGTCTTTACAGTTTTACAGATTAGTCAGCAAAGCAAAAAATTGTTCCACAGCATTAAATTTTTTGTGGAAAATTCAGGTGTAAACAAAACTGACAAACAGTTCTTTCTTGTCAAGGGCATATCTGAGCCTGTTTGATCTTAAAAATGAAGGCAAAAAAGTGCTGAATTACATTCCCTTCTCAGACAGGTCTAAACCATGAGATTAAGGAATTACATTAAAACTCTTCTCCTAGATGAATATCTATGTTAAAACACTGGGAATTGTGTTTGTTTGTAATAGATGGGTTTCACAAAGAAGTAAAAGAGAAGAAGCTCACATTTGCAGGGCTTGAGGTCAGGAGTTTTCTTTGCAGGGATGCTGCTCCCTTAATTAAAGCCTAAAGTCTACCTAAACAAACAATAGCTTTGTTATGACAAGAATTCCCAGATGGTGCTTAGTCATGCAGGTTTACAAGTCATTTTTTTGGGTTTTAACATACTAGTGAACTTCCTTTGAAGTAAATTTCTGTTGCTGTGAGTGGATTTATGCAGGGGAAAACAGATAGCAGAGGACTTTGATTTCTGCTTTATTCTCCCTCTATCTATGCAGATGTAGGGGTAAGATAGCTACCCTGTATGTCATTGGAGAGTTCCTGGAGTCTAGTGGTGGGCAGAAATTACTGCAATAGTGTTTGACCATCCCACTTCCAGGGATATGTCTGCCCACAGAACAGCAGGCTCAGTGTTACCACCTGGTGGGATACTCCCCATCGTCCTCTTCTCATGTTCCCAGAAAACATTGCAGGTCTTTGATGTCTGGTTCTGTTCAGGAAAGAGACCTGCTGAGAGCATCTCATGACATGCCTAAAAGTGGTTGCTTGTTTTTTTCAAAAGAAAATGTTATTTAAAAGCAAACAAACAAACAAACAACCTCTGAAGATCTTGAATTCCCAGTTGGGAGCTATCTGTTTCTCTCACTGAAGTGTTTGATTGATTACTGTGAAGAAAAGCACTTCAAAGGGTATGGGAGCTGGAGTGGGCTGACAGATACCAGATCAGGGTGGCTGTGTGCAGTGCTCCTGCCTCAGCAGCTTCCCTGGGGACAGGACTCCTGGAGCTCCTCCATTCCTTTTCCAAAGAGAGATTTTAAATCCAGAAATTGTTGTTCTCCGTGCAGCCTGCCCCAGTATCATGACCCACATTGTCTTGTATCAACAGTTGTCATTTTTTCCCCTCATCTTTTGAAAAATCAGCATTAACCAGAACAGAAATTTTGCATTTTTTACTAGCTCTCGTCAGTAAAGGTGATGCACTTTGTGCTTTTAATAAACAAATCAGTCTGTCCCTGCTTCATAGATGTAGAAGATAAACTGCAGATAAGATGAATTCTTTGAGTGTGTACAGAATATAATAGTAAAACTGAAAACAGTGGCTCAATACTTCATCATTCCCTCTGCAGCTGCCTGCTCCAGGGAAAATATCCCGGTTCTATTGCAGCTATCACAGAATCAGAAACTGTGTCAAAGTGTTTCCCACATCAGGAAGGTTAGCTTAGTTCAGTGGCTCTAAATCCTGGTTCATCTCAAACCTTCTGATTACACTAAAAGTCAAAAGTGCATGCTGCTTTTTTGGGTTGTTTGAGTTATCCAGATGTGCAGGAAAGCAAGGGCTGGAGATACAACTGGGCTGCATCACCTTAGTTCCCAACCCACTGATTAATAACATCCTTGAAATTTGTAATTTATACTGGAAAAAGAACCATCATTCATCATAACTAAATTATTATATAAACACAATCAGGACAAAATATCTGGGACAAATGTTTGATATGATGCTCAAGTATATGGTGATCATATGGTATCACCTCATTAAACTACTGCATCAGCTCCATCTGCCTGTCACAAAGGTGTTTCCTACCACAGACACTTCATTTTTAAGCTGTGTTTCTCTGATGCAGATGAGCAGATTCGACCTTGGAATAAATTTAAAAATTAACCCATAGAAGGTCAACCTGCAAACATCTTCTCCACTAACTTGTCATCTGCTATGTACATCAAAATGATAGGTAACTTTATGAAATGTCAGAAATTAGTTTGTCTGTTTCATGGGCTTATGGTGTCTTCTTGTCTTGTCAGAGATTCAGAGGGATGGAAGTGTCCAGTTGTTCATGAACCTCAAAGAAGGAAGTTAGTTACTTCCTGTTGCATTTTGGGTGTGGCTAGGTGATCAGATGCTGGTACACTCAGAAGACAGCCCCACATGTATTCCTTTCTAAACAGTGTGCTTTCATTACAATGATAAACAGTGACTAGTATGATTGTATGGTTAAAATTTATAGAAAGAGAAATTATTTATTTCCTTCACAGCAATAGATGAAAAACACAGTACGAAATAAGAATAAAACAAAAATATAAAAATAATAAGAAGGTAAAACTATGAAGTACAATGGTAGATATACACAATAATAGGTAATTAGAATCAGGCTGATAAAATTCTGCTCTCTTGATAGGGAAACAAATTAATCTGGCTGTGTGAATTGTCACTACTTATCTGTGGTTTCACATACTGTTTCTTCTTGCACCATCCACAACATGGCTGATATGTAACCAGACACAGGCACTGTGCGAAGGTCAGATATTGCAGCAGGACTTCGCAGGGAATTCAGCTTCAACAAGGCAGAGATACTATCCTGTATACCAGGAGGTGTAAAGCCAGACTCTCCTGAAATCCTGTTGAGCTCTGCCTCTGTTTCCCTCTGTCAGGTGTTCAGTGATATGCAGTGAGGGCAGAAACAAGTTTGCAGCAGCACAGAGATGCATCGGCAGTGGCAACTATTAGAGGAGAGAGAGCTTCACAGTCTCTGAGAGAATGCTGGGACTGAGACAGCTTTGTAGAGGGGTCTCATCAAAGTGATGGGAAAACCATTGCTGTCCCTCACCAGCTGGGCATGCTGTGAAGCAGGAAGGGGCTGGTAAAGGAGAGCCAGGGACCCTGCCGAGGCTGTGGCAGGGGTCTGAAGCTGAGGGGCTTGCCTCTAAACACCCATCTCAAGCAAAGTACAGTTACTGGCCTTTAGCAACCACTCCCAAGAGCACAAAATAAGTAAAATACAGTCAGGACAGAGTAATAGACATGACTGTAGTGGCTTAGCTGGGAGGAGAAAAAGGGTAAGGTCTAAGTGTTTTAGTCCTCCCAGAGATCCTGAGGGCTTGTGAGTGGAAAGACCCAGCAGTAAGTGACAAGAGTTTGGTTATGCACAACTAGAAATAGGAGTCAGCTCTGAACCAGGGCTTGAGCTATAGCCATCTTTGTTTCAGAGCAGGCCCCTTTGGCAGACTGAGCCCAGCCCTTGTTGTAGCTGTTGGCAGCAGCCAGTGCATTATGCGGAACTGTGCCAATACAAAAGTAATGTTGCAACTTCACTTCTTTGATGTATTACACTTCCAAATTTTCATTTGCTGTCTAAGAGTTAACTCAAGATATATACATGGAAGCAGTAACATGCATGGATGTGCCTGTCTACCACTCATATATTGTTTCCCGATCACAGTATTTACAATGCTGAAAAATAATCCATGACAAACATGAAATGAAGAAAGATTAGGCTGTGCTTAGTCTGAACCAGACATGTTAATTCATCAGTTGTTGGTTTAGCTTATTGGTTTCCCATCATCCTGCAAGTTGTTTCCATTAATCTCTAGCGGAACCCTAGATTTAATTGAACTTTCTTCATGCCTCTACTTTGATGATAACCTGTTTCCTGCTTTGAATCTTCTCTGGTCTGCCTTTCTCATGATGTCTCTTTGCATTTAGGCAATAAATGGCAGGCTCCAGGAGAAGTCCAAAGGAGTTCATGCTTTTTTCAAACCCAGCTTTATATTCTTATCCACAAAACAAGCAAATAAACAAAACCCCACCAAAACAAAAAACAAAAGCCCAACAAAAACATTTTACATATTCTGCTTTAGAAGCAGGTTGCTGGTAATTGCTTCTAACCCTTTTCTGCCTGTCAGTCTCTAAGCTCTTTAGTCCAAAGGTCATGCTCAGGGTTATAAAAACTTTATGAAACTCAAGAGGTATTATCCCAATTCCAGCCTATGGTCCTTGTGGACCACAAACAAGCACAAATTCCAGTTCTTGTAGTGGGGGGTTATTGGCTTATAAAAGGCTTCAGTATTGTTGGGTTTACAGAAAAGTATGATGGGAGCTTGTATAAAAGTATGCTCTGGTGGATATGAGACTTTTTTTAACACCAGCATTGGGGTACTTCATTCCAAAGCCGTTTCAAAGCATTGTTGAAAGAAGATCTATGGGTAGTTTTGGGCTGGTAGTCTTCACCTTTCTTGCAAAGACAGGCTGAGTAGACAGTTTCTTAAATAACACTGCTGTTTCTGTAGGTTAGTAATTTTTACACTTTCAGAGATTTCATGATAAAACCACAATATTCTAGTATGACAACTAAATTTAACATATTGCTGGGGCTGCTGAAGTGCTGAGATGGCTGGCGTAGTCTTTTACATGCAGCTTTTTTCTCTTCTGCTTACGTGTACTGAGAAAGAGGGAGGCATTTTTTCCTCTAGTGGTTTTAGAGGTGAGCTTGTTCATTGTTAAGTGACACTGACTTAAAAAATTACATAAAGACATACTTTTATAGTCAGCTGTTTATCACTTTCATCCTCAAATTTTGCTTAAACTGGGTACTTGGTAGGTACTGTCATTATTGTTATTACTTTCAGCATCTGTGGTTCCTTTCACCTCAGGGCCATGGAATCAGTGATAATCTGTTTCTCTTGGCACAAAATTGTTGAATGTCACTGGGTTAAATCTTACTCCAATCAAATTGTACATGTATAATTAAGAAATTACGGCTTTGCTTAAATGTCCCCAGTTCTTTGATCAAAAGACCTAACCTAATTTGGAAACATGGTCATGGTGATGTCTGGGCCAATCAGTCTAGACTTGTGGCAATGTGTGTGGGCCAGAAGCAGAATTTGGCTGCTCTCTTCACTGAAGTTGCAACTCTCCTTTTAAAATTATTGAAGGGTTGAAAGGGGGGGCAGAGAGTGTTCAGTTTCCATATATCTGTTTTAAACTGAAGACAGGAGCATGCTCATAGGACTCAGTCAGTCATTTCCCACTTTATCTGGTGGGACAAGATGAACTTCAAAAAAAAATTCTCCTCCCTCAAGGCAACCAAATTTCAATAATGAAATGTGAAGACTTAAAAGCTCCTGGAAGCTGAAACCTTGGTTGTTTGCCTCTCTGATGTGAACATTTGGCATTGCAGAGCCTCTGTCCAGATTGGTGTGCTCCAGGATGTGTCAGGGGTACATGGGACAGTACCTCAAGAAAGCTCCTACATATGCCAACAGCTGCCCTGTGCTGGCATAGTGCCAGTCCCAGAACCCCATGCCTCCAGTGCCAAACCACAGGGCAGGAACTGAAGGTGAATCTGTCTGACCTCCTTTTTGGCTTTCAGCCTCCAAGAGTTAAACAGACATTTTGAGCACTACAAGTTTTCAGAATCTATCTACAATATTAGAATAACTGATGCAAAGAAAAACACCAGTTCTCTGGAGCATCCCTATCCAAGCAATTTTGAGGAAGACAGGAAGTGACTACATTCACATGCCAATAACTGAGGTTATTTATATACACCAGTAACTGTGGCTCTACCACAACTCCACCCCATGCCCTGGTCCCTCTTGGTACTGGATGTCTCTTCTCACTTCAACTTTCTTCCTCTTCCAGGGAGGGAGGAAGAGACATTATAAAGTTATACAGAAAAAAAAATGTGGAGTGGTTGTTTCTGGTTTATCTTTAATAACAGTAAAATAGACTAGTGATTGTGTTGATACAAAATATCAGAATACCATCTTGAAATCTCTTTTAGTAAATAGCTTGTATGTGAGCACAGTATATGTAATATTTAGTGGGTCTTAATTCCTTTTTTATTAAAATTGTCCAGTACAACAAGATGAGTTATGCTGTTATCATTTTCAATAATGATAGTTTGTTTCTTTTGGACACTAGTGGTTTATAAAACTCTCCAGCTAAGACTTTTTAAATTTTCGTAACTAAAACCCTATCCCATATTCTTTGACATTCCTACCTTGTGCTACATTTAATAGGAGTTTTAGATATACAGACAATCTGGCCCATGATAACAGTGAAAAAATGAGCTAACTCTCTTTTTAGTTCCCCTCGTACACATTGGTGATAAAAAGAAGAGATAATTTAGTCATGAGACATATATTCAGTGACTATAGAAAAAGATTATTCACTTAAAGACAAATGGATAAATGAGAAGGAGAATAAAAATACCTTATGACTCATTCAACAGCCTTGCAACATTGATATCACAATTGTCACTCAATTCCACTGCCACTCTGGCATCTCCTTCAGAGCCTATATCATGGATTTGCAACAAAGAGATTTTTGTTCTTGACTCTAAACATTCCAATGCCTACTTAAATCACTCCTGAAACTGAATCATAGTGTATCTTCTGCATATAAGAGCTGTGTCTTTTGTCTAAGAAGTGGATGTAGATCTCAGTGCTTTAGTTGAAAACCTTAGTGTAGCAATGGACCTACAGTATTTAGGATGGAAAAAGTTCTGTCAGAAATGGACTTTTGAAGAAAATGAAGAAGCTAGCCCAAATGTCTTAAACCCAGAAGTTTCTAATGTTGTATAAATGCATGCTACAAAATGGTTTCTTTTACTTTCTTTTGCTGAGTTACTGTGTTCTTCCCAAAATTCCCTGAGACAATCGTTATCTCTGCTCAGGAATGTGTGTAATGTCCTTGAGAGGTCTCAGGAAGTTCTCTCTTTGGTCTTTATCTACTCCTTTCTATTGGTTGTTAACCCTTGCTTTCTATTGGTAGTAGTCCAAAACCCCTCTGGCTTCTAATTGATAGTATTCTGATCCCCCCAAATACTTGACATACCCTTACCCATGAACAATAAAGACGCTCATCTCCTGTGGTCTCTGTGTGGCTCTTTTTGGGCTTCCTAGGGACCACGTGGTGGGGGACAGCAGGGGAGCATTTCCTCTCCAGGTAATGGGTTAACCCCCAGGACCTGGAGCCCCCCTCAGCCATTGCACCTTAGTCTTATTGAGGGGAAAAACCTTAATCTGCTTTTATCTTCACCCATTCTGTCAAGTTTGAGCATATGGCCATAGCTATAGACAGACAAAGCGGGACATGCGACATCAAGAACTCCAACTTTGCACATTCCTGTCAGGAACAAAACAAAGCACCTTGTTTATGGTTTTTCTGAAATCTCCTGAACAATTTCTGGCTCTTAGAAGACCATACCTTATCTAATTAGTCATTGAGCCTTTCTCTCTCTTACCATTATTTAATTATTTGGTTTATTTGAAAATCATTTAACAGGAATTTTCATTTTTTTTTTATTTTCTTCATAATTTCTCTCCTTGCTTGCTTTGGTTTATCTTTCAAGAGTTGGCTTCATTATTACAAACTCCATTGCCTCTAAACTTGAAAACTTGCCAACAGGTCATTCCGATGTCTCACTACACAGCAAGCAACATGTTGTTCTCTTCAGTATATGAGCCCCAACTCTCCAAGCTGATCCTGCTGAAAAAGACAAATTCTACACCGACCAGTGCTGCCTTACCCAAAATGTTCCTGCAGACGATAAGATCATAATTCTTAGTGATTTCAATGCCAGAGTAGGAAAGAACTCTGAGGCCTGGAAGGGAGTACTAGGCAAGCATGGTGTTGGAAACTGCAATGATAATGG
>JAWWES010000466.1:0-10689 GCA_035583135.1 Lophotriccus pileatus | reverse complement strand
CCATTAACATGATGCTGGCTGACACCCCCCACTGCATTCCCCGACCTTGTGCCCCCCTCAAGCCCCTTCGTGCCCCCCTCAAAACAGGGGTGGGGGTTCCCACCTGGCAGTTTGCCCAGCCCTCCGAGAGCCGCCGGGCGTAGTCGTTGGCCACGTGCTGCCTCTCGGTGCCGGTCACGGCGTCGTGGTGCTGCGCCACGGCCACGGCCTCGCCTGTGGGGGCACGGACGGGGCTTGGGTGGGGGGCCTGTGTCACCCAGGGGGGTCTGGGGGGTCCCTGGTGACCCCCCAAAAGGGTACTCACGGAGCACAGAGCTGTCCCCACAGCCTTGGGGACCCTCCCGGCCTGCTGGCCCTGCCAGGGCCTCCAGCTGGCTGCAGACCTGGAGGGGGGCAACAGAGGGGTTTAGGGGGGCACAGCGGAGCTTAGAGAGGCCCTGGGGCCTGGGAGGAGCTCCCTGGCACCCAGAAGGGGACTCTAAATGCCCAGAATGGGTCCCCTGATACCCAGAAGGGGATCCCCAATACCTGGGAGGGTGTGCCCACTGCATGGGGGCATCCCTGGTGCCCGGGGCCGGGGTCCCTGACACCCAGGAGGGGGGGCCCCAATACCTGGAATGGGGGTCCCTGGCGTTCAGGGGGTGGTTCTCCCCCATTCCTGGGGGCGTCCCCAGCGTCCCACCTGCAGGAAGCCCAGGCTGAGCCTCTCGTAGCCCTTGAGGGCCGGGCGGCTGGAGAAGAAGCCGGTCCAGAACTGGTGGAGCCCGTCCGAGTAGGGCAGGAAATCATCCGTCTTGAGGGGCCTGGAGGAGGACATGGGGGACACACCTGTGACACCTGTGACATACCTGTCCCACACCTGCCCCCCCTGTCCCTGTCCCTCACCAGGTGAGGTTGGCACGGTGCAGCTCCTGCAGGTAACAGGACGGGGTCGAGTACAGGGCATGGACGCGGCTCCCGTTGGATTGCTGGGAGAGGGGGGTCACAGGGAGGGTCAGGGCAGGGGCTGAAGAGGGAGGGAAAGGGGAGGGAAGGTGGGGGGACAAGTGAGGGACGGGGGGGACAAAGGAGGAGGGATTAAGGTGGGGACACACCCACAAAACGTGGGGTTTGGGTGGGCCCCTCACCTGGGCAATGAACGTGTGTCCCGGTTCTTGAGCCATGGGGACAAGGTTTGGGGGGGAACAAAGAGGGCATAGGGGGGCATCAGGGGACTGGGGCAGGGGGCACAGGGGGACCCTCACCCGGGCGTTGACGTGGGCGATGAGCTTGTCCAGGTTCTTGAACCACAAGTGGGCGTTCTCGTAGTGGAAGTCGGAGCCCATGGTCATGATGATGTGGTTGGTCCGGTACTGCTCAGCCTAGGTGGGGGCCACGGCTCAGGACCACTGACTTGGGGAGGGCAGGGACCCCTGGGACCCCCATCCCACCACAGGACCCCTATCCCAGGGGGACAGGGACCCCTAGGCCCCTCACCTGGGCGGCTGCTGCCCGCAGGAAAGACAAGACCACCTCCTCCACGTTGCGCTCGGGGCCGTCCCCGTCCACCACGGGGGGGTCTGAGCAGAGCTGGTCCCAGCACAGCCCCGGGGGGGGGTCGTACATGTTGGGCAGGATCCCTGGGGACACCAAGTGTCACCCCCCCTGGCCAGGGCAGGACCCCTGGGGACAGAGGGGACACAGATTTTGGGAGGAAACAAGGCTGGGGACACAGGCTCTGGTCTGGGTCAGCCCGGGGGGGACTCAGAACAAACCCAGGGGTTACCCCCAGGAAGGGATAAGGTTTTGGGGGTCCCAGGCTGTCACCACTGGCAGGGGAGGAATGGAGACAGGGCAGGTTTGGGGGAGTTCCAAGGAAGGTTTGGGGTTCCCGGGGGGTCCCCTGACCGGTGAAGATGTCAGCCATGGGAGGGTCCAGGCTCGAGCTCCCCCTCCAGAGCAGCTCCAGCTCCCGGCACTGCCCCCGAGCCATCTTGTCCTGGTGGTCCACGCGGCCCAGGAACACCCCATCGTACCCCATCTGGGGGGGCACAGGGTGGGGGGTCACTGGGGGTCCCACAAAGAACCCGTCACAGACACTGGGAGGTGACCAGAGGCAGCAGCGGTCGGGAAGGTCCCTGGGGGAGTTTTTGGGGTGTCCACAGCGGGGGCTGGGGGTGCAGGGAGCGGTTTGGGGGCAACAGAGCGAGGGTCAGGGAGGGGGTTGGAAAGATCGGGGGACGCACGGGGGGAGGTCTGGGGGGTCCCCACCTGAGCAAGCTCGGCTGCCATCTCCCGAGAGTGCCCAAAGGGGTCGATCTGCCAGCCCACCCGGGGGGTCCCGCAGTCCCCGAAGTGGCGGCGCAGGAAGCGCCGGCCCAGCCCCATCTGCTCCAGGGTCCCCCCGTAGTGGGTCGTGGCCTCATCGCTCATGCACCAGCCCCCCCCCACGAACTCCAGCTGCCCTAGTGGAGAGCGTGAGGGGGGGATCAATAAGCACTCCAAAATCCCTTGAGGGGCACCCCACAGCCAGCCCCACCCCCTACAAGGTCACTGGGACCCCACCAAGGGCACAACCCCACTGAGCCCCCCCCTGCTCCCCCACGTCTCTGTGCACACCCCCACGGTCACACAGACCCCACAGAACCCTCCCCGTGCACACCCCCAGTCCCAACCCAGGCCCCTTTGCACCCCCAGAACCCCTGAGAAACATCCCAGAGTCCCCACCCCGCCCCGTGTCCTTCCCGATGCCACCACGGCCCTCCCATCCCGGGGATCCTCCCAGTCCCCCCCCCATACCCCGCTGGACGAGGTCCCTGACTCTGCTCTGCATGGCCTTGTCTTGCTGGCCCCACCAGCGGGACAGAAAAGCCACCTCAGCGTAGACGAAGCGCCGGGCGGGGTCGGCCCCGAGCTCGGCCACCACCGAGTCCAGGATGTACTGGACCCCCGCGTGCTGCTCCCTGTTCCGCACTAGGGGGGGAGCACTGGGTCATCACAAAGCACTGGGGGACACCCAGGTGACATGTCCTCCCCCTCGGTGCCCCCCCCCACACCTCCATAGTAATACTGGTCCACGGTTTTGAGCCACCCGACGTCGTCGTGGGAGTGTGGGACCAGGTGAACGTTCAGCAGGTCGGGCCGGGTAGGGGGGCACGACTGGGAGGGGAGAGAGGCCCGGGGGGGCTCAGCCGGGGCTCCCCCCCAGCCCCCCAGGTCCACCCCAATGCCGCCAGTTCCCATTTCCCCAGGATGCTCGGTGTCCTCCGGCCCCATACAGTTCCCCCCCCAGCCCCTCCAGTTCCCCTTTCCCCAGGACACTCCGGTTCCCCCCGGGCCCCTCCCAGTGTCCCCAGTCCCTCCCACTTCCCCCAGTTCCCCTTTCCCCAGGGCACTCCCCTTCCCCCCCGGGCCCCTCCCAGTGTCCCCATTCCCTGCCAGTTGCCGTTTCCCCAGGACACTCCGGTCCCGCTCCGGTTGGCCCCTCGGCCCCTTCCCGTGCCTTGTCACCCTCCCCCGGTGCCCCTCAACCCCTTCCAGTGCCCCCAGCCCAGCCCAGTTCCCCCAGTCCCTCCCAGTGTACCCAGTTCACGTTTCCCCAGGATCTCCGGTCTCCCCTCAGCCCCTTCTTGGGCCCTGTCACCCCCCTCGGCTTCCCCGGTCCCACCTGGTACCCGCAGCCCGCTGCCGCCGCCGCCCCGAGCAGGAGCAGCAGCAGGAGCAGCAGCAGCGGCGCCGCCATGACACCCCGGTCACGTGACCAGCCGTTCACATGACCCAGGAACTCCAGGCCCGCGGGCTGGTCCCGCCCCCGTGAGCGAGCAGCAGCCAATGGGTGGCCGGGTAAAAGCCGCTCGGGCCGCGCCTCGCGCTCCGATTCGCCGCGGCGCGCGCGCAGGGGGCGGGGCGTAACGGAAACGGAGCGAACACGACTCCCGCCGGGAGGAGGGCGGGAACGTAACGGAGAAAGGCGAATGAGAAGGGGGGAGCGCCGTGATTGACAGCTCGCGGGGCGGGCGTTTGCAACTGCGGGAACCGATGAGCAGCCAATGAGTTCCAGCGATTCCCGGAGCCCCGCCCCCGCCCAGCCGTGATTGGCGGGGAGCGAGTGAGGAGCGTTCATCTCCTCCAATGGGACGTCAAGGGGCCGGTTCCCTCACGGCGGCGGGGGGGGACTGAGGGTCCCAGAGGCTTCGGGGTTCCTCCCGGGACCCCCAAACTGCCCCCGGATCCCACTATACCCCCCCACCCCCAGGTATGTACAAACGACACCAGTACCAGGACCACCTTTTATTGCTCCCTCCCCGATTCCCCCCCCCACTGTCACCAGGGCGGGGACATGGGCTGGGGGTTCTGCAGGTAGGACATGACCACGGCCGAGATGGAGAGCCTGGAGGGGACACAGACATCAGAGATCCCCAAGGCCGCCTGGGCGCCCCCGGAACCCCCTCGGAACTCACATGAAGCTGCTCATCATCTGCTTGGTGTCCTCGGAGCTGCGGGAGTTGGCGAAGCTGATGAAGGAGCAGTACACGGCGATCCAGGCACACCACTTGAGCTGGGGACCCCGGAGACACCTCCTTTGAGACCCCGGGGAGGGGTTCTGAGCCACCTGAGACCCCGTGAACCCTCCCAGGGATCCCCCAGATGAAGGAGCAGTACATGGCGATCCAGGCACACCACTTGAATGAGGGACCCCTGGGAGCCCCCCCCGAGAGCCCCTGGGGATGGACCCTGAGACCTCCAAGATCCCATGGGGACGGGCCCGGACACAACTGAGACCCCCCCCCTCCCCAGGAACTCCTGACACCCCCTGAACACCCTGGGAATGAGCCCTGAGACTGCCCTGAACCCCCTGTAGATGAGCCTTGTCTCCTCCAAGCTCCCTCAAGCGGCTATCCCCGTGTCCTCGCCCCGGAATCCCCTAAGGGACGGGACGGCCCCCAGCCCCCAACACTCCCCTCCCCAGGGCCGATCCCGGTGCCTCCCCCGTGCCCCCACCTTGAGCATGAGCCCGCACATGCTGAACACCATCCCCAGCAGGTTCATGTAGTCGGGTGTGGGGTCCTCCAGCGCCGGGTTGGTCTCGGTGGCGGGGGGCTTGTACCTGGGAGGGCGGGGGGGGGGGGGGGGGGGGGGCACCATCAGGGCCCTCGGCGTCTGTCCTCGGTCCTCCCGGTGTCCCCCAGGTGGTCCCGTTCCCCTCCGGGTCCCTCTCCCGGTGCCCTCCTGGAGGTACCCCCGTTTTTTCCCCTTGTGTCCCTCCCTGGTGTCCTCCCCCTCCTGCCGGTCCCCACCCCGGTCCTCCCGGGCCTTCCCCGCACCCACCTGGCCACCTTGCCGGGTCTCCGCGGGTCCGCCATCGCCCCGCAGCCACCACCGCCTCCTCTTCCGTTCCCCGGTACCGCCCCGGTGCCGCCCCCATCGCCGGTCCCGCCCCCGGTGCCATCCCCGGCCCGGCCATGGCGTTCCCGAGGCCGCGGCCCGTCCGGTCCGAGCTGCCCCGGCAGCGGGTGCGGACCCTGCAGTGCGGGCAGGGAGCGGTGCGGGCCGCCCGCTTCAACGGTGAGACTGGGGAGGGGGGGAATCGGGGAAGGGGGTGGGCAACAGAGGTGGGGGAAAGCGGGGACAGGGTTTTGGCGGGTCACGGGGGGCTCGTACCATTTCCTGGGCAGGGGATGCCCGTCTTTGGGCTCCCGTGCCCGTTTCTGGGGGTCCTACAGGGAGGTCACTGCCTGCTCCCCCCCAGCCGACGGGAACTATTGCCTGACGTGCGGCAGCGACAAGACTCTCAAGCTCTGGAACCCCCACAAGGGCACAGCCCTTCGCACCTACCAGGGCCACGGCTACGAGGTGCTGGATGCCGCGGGGTAAGGGGGGGGCTGCGGGGAGGCCACTGCCCTGGGGACCCTTCCCACCCCACTGACGGGCCGCCCTCCCCGTACCCTCCCAGGTCCTTTGACAACAGCCAGCTCTGCTCTGGCAGCGCCGACAAGGCCGTGGCCCTTTGGGATGTGACCACCGGGCAGGTGGTCCGCAAGTACCGGGGACATGCGGGGGTGAGTCCCGGGGGGCGGAATTTGGAGGGCTGAGGGGTAAATTTGGGTGGCTCCCAGGGAGGAAAACGGGGGGGCCAAGGCGCTCATTCCCCCCTTCTCCCACAGAAGGTCAACTGCGTCCAGTTCAACGAGGAGGCCACTGTCATTGTATCCGGTGAGGGAGCAGTTTGAGGTGTCCCTTGCGAGCCCCCAGACCCCCCTTTTCCCCCCAGGGCCCCCCAGATCTCCCCTGACCCCCTTTTTCCCCCTCAGGCTCCATTGACTCCACGGTGCGGTGCTGGGACTGCCGCTCCCGCCGCCCTGACCCTGTGCAGGTCCTGGACGAGGCCAAGGATGGCATCTCCAGCGTGAAGCTCTCGGCCTATGAGATCCTCTCGGGGTGAGGGATAGCCCCCCCCTCACTGGCGACTTCTCCCTGAATTGGAGACCCCTACAATCACCCCCCTTTGCTCCACAGCTCTGTGGACGGACGTGTCCGGCGCTACGACCTTCGGGCAGGGCAGCTCTACTCTGACTACATTGGGAGTGAGTTTGTGGGGTGGGAGGGCTCTGGGGGCTTTCCTAAATTGGAGGGTGTCCTAAAGTGAAGAGAGAGCTCCTAAAATGTAGGGGGGGAGCTCCCCTTCCTCCCCTCCGTGTTCCTGCAGGCCCCATCACCAGCGTGTGCTTCACCAAGGATGGGCAGTGTGTGCTGGTCGCCAGCCTGGACTCCACCCTGAGGCTGCTGGACAAGGACACCGGGGAGCTGCTGGGCGAGTAAGAGCCCTCCCCAAACTCCTTCAAACCTCTCCTGGGGGGTCTGCAGGCCCCCTTCTTACCTCCAGCCCCTTGCCCAGGTACACAGGGCACCGCAGCACCACGTACAGGCTGGACTGTGTCCTGAGCGAGCAGGACACGCACGTGGGCTGCGCCTCTGAGGACGGCCACGTCTACTTCTGGGACTTGGTGGAGGTGAGCAGGGGGTCCTTGGGGAGCTTTGGGGAACCCCCCCAGCCCTTTGCTGACTCCCCCCCCTCCCCGTGTCGCCCCCAGGGCTCGTTGGTGCTTAGCCTGCCCGTGGGCACAGGGGTGGTGCAGTCCTTGGCCTTCCACCCGCGCCTGCCCTGTGTGCTCACGGCCACCCAGGGCCAGGTGATGCTGTGGAGGGAGGAGACCTTCCAGCCAGAGGGGGATCCCGACCCCTGACAGGGCTGGGGGGGTGTTCGAGGGCCTGGGGGCCCCCCTGGGCTCCCGTGGAATGAGAAATAAACCCCCTAAGCAGAGACCCCGGTGTGGTTTATTGGGAGCTCAAATAAATACAAGCAGTGGGGAGGGGGATGGGCACAGGGGGGACACAGAGACAGGAGTGGACAGGTGTGGAGAGCCTCTGTACGTCCCCAGAGGGTGTCACCCCACTGTCCCCTGCCCTGGGGATCTGTGGGGGTCATCCCTGAGCTGGGGAGTCCCTCAGTGTCCCCCCGGCACCGGGAAGGCATCGGCGCTCCGGGCAAAGGTCTCGGCCACCAGCAACGGGAACACCAGCGAGGCATCGGCATAAACCTGCACCAGGGGAGGAGGTCAGGGGGTTCTCTCCCCTTCCAAATCCCCCCATGCTTCCCTTCCCCTGGACCCCCCCCACCTTGACGGGGGTGGCATCAACACGGATCTTGCCCCAGGACACGGCCTCGTCCGGCCGCGCGCCCGAGTCGGAGCCGTCGAACTCCTGCGCCGTGTTCACGTACACGGAGAAGTCGGCGCCGTTCCGCTGGGGTAGGGAGGGACACATCTGTGAGTCCTGGGGCTTCCCTGCGCCCCTCCCCACCCCTGGGACACCCCCAGCCCCCTTACCATGAGGTTGGCGTTGGCGATGTGGTGCTTGACCAGGCCCCCGCCCAGGATGATCATCCCGGTCTTGTGGGCAAAGATGGCCTGGGTGTTGATGAGCCGCAGGTCTGTGGGCACAGAGCAGGGTGTGGGGGGGTCAGGACACCTGGAGACCCCCAAAACCCCAGAGAGGACCCCCTGGGGGGGTCACTCACCCTCCACAATGTCCAGCACCAGCCCTGGGCGCTTGTAGGAGTGGAAGAAGATCATGTCTCCGAGAGAGCCATCGGTGAGCGCGGGGCTCAGCACTGGGATGTTGTTCTGAGCGGGGGGACACACAGTGACATCCCTGGTGACACCCCCAGAGCCCCCCAGTGCCTCCCACTGTCCCCCAGTACCTTCTGGGCCCAGTAACAGACCGACTCGGGGTGGTTGATCTCCTTCCCCAGCCGTGCAATCATCCGGGACGGTGTCCACTGCACACCCTGGGGGGAACCCAGAGCCAGGACCCCAGGCTTAGGGGGTCCCGGGACCCCTCAAACCCCACCCAGAGCCAGGGGCAACTCAGGTGTCTGAGAACCCCACAAACCTTACCGGGTGGGTGTCCCCCCCCTAACCTGAGTGTCCTGCTCCTCTACCATCTGGTCCAGGATGGGCATCAGCCAGTCCTCAAACTTGCAGTAGTTGTCGTTGGGCACCAGCAGGTTCCCGATCCTGGGGGACCCCAAAACGACTCTGAGGTGAGCCCAGAGGTGGCCCCAGAGGGGTCCCCAGCCCCCCAGCCCCTCCCCGGACCTGTTGATGCCGCTTTCCCGCAGGTCCCGGCCCCGCAGGTGGAAGTCCCCGATGTAGGTGGGTGCCAGGCACTTGATCAGGTCCTCCTCCACCCCCCCTGCCGTGGTCACCAGCACGTCCACCTGCACAGGGAGGGGCTCAGGGCCCTGGGGACACCCCAGAGACCTCGGGGGACACCCCAGGGATCTCAGGGACACCCTGTCCCCCAGGTGTCCCATGTCCCCCTTATCCCCATTCCCTGCTCTCCCTGACTGCGGAGGTGTGTCCCCCCCCCCGTGTCCCCAAGTTTCCTTCCCATCCCTGCTCTCCCCACCTCATCCCTCCTGTCCCACTCTGTCCCAGGTCTCCCCCACCATGTCCCCAGAGTCCCCCAGTCACCATTCCGTGCTGGACGAGATATCGGATGCTCTCCCTGACCCCGGAGCTCACGAGGTTGGAGGTGAAGCCCAGGAAGATGGTGCAGCCCGAGGGTGGCCGCGGCCCCGCCAGGGCCCCCCGGTCCCGCTGCTCCGGAGTCAGGGGCTGCAGCTTGGCCGAGATCTGCGGGGAGGGACGACGGCTGGGTCACACCGGGACCACCGGGATACCCCCCAGGATCCTCACCCGATGTGACCCACGGGAACGACCCTGGGACCCCGCCACGGGACCTCCCCAGGGACCACTCCCCGTTTGACCCTCCCAGGACCCCCCTTCACCCCGTGTGCCCTCCCCGTGCCCGCACCATCCTCTGGATCTCGGCCACGGCCCGCGCGAAGCTCGTGGCCTGGAAGCCGGTGGTGCGGAAGGAGCGGAGCAGCTCCGCCAGGTCGGGGCCGCTCGCGAAGTCGTACCCGCGCACCGGCAGCGCCTCGGCCGGCAGAGCCCCGCTGGGCCGCAGCACGGCCCGGAGCGCCTCGGCCGGGGGGTGTCCGGGGCCCGGGGTCGGTTCCGGGGCCTCCCCCGGGACCTGGACCGGGTCTGCCATGGCTCCGCCGGGCCGCTCAGGGCGCCGCCATCTTGGACCGCCCCCAGCCCACCCTGCGCCTGCGCACCAACTTCTTGGGCCACCTTCCTGTGCCGTACAGCTGCGCGCCGCCATCTTGGTTCCTCCACTGCTGTAGGCCTGTGCACCCCCATCTTGGCACTACGGCGGCCGCAGAGTGACAAGAGTCGCGCAGACGCGAACGGCCTCCGTTCGACAGAGCCCCGAAACCTCCCCAACGCCCCCCCTGGAATTCACCCCAAAAACCACGGGGGGACACAAAACCGGTCCAGTCCAATCCTTTAATACAACCAACAGCTTCCAGCCACACCGAGCCCCCGGATCTGGGCCCGGCCTCCCTCCCACGTTGTGAGTGCATGGAGGGTCCCCAGGGGGCTCGGGCTGAGCCCCCCACTCGACAGGAGGGACTCCCCCGGCCCCGAGTCAGGTCCGGAGCCTCCAAACCTCGACTGAGAGCCCCCCTGAGGCCGCGGCCACCACGTCCCCGTCCACGCTGATCTGGGGGGGCATAGGAGGGTCAGTGGGGCACCGGTGAGGGGGCGAAGTGGGGGGGTACCTGTGTGGGGGTTACAGGGCAGGGACAGCCCCTCACCCCATTCAGGACGTCGTCGTGTGTCCAGGAGCAGATGGTGCGGGGGGGGTCGGTGGGGATGTGGATCTGCAGGGGAGGAGAGGAGTGATGGTGGGAGCTTCTCCAACAACCCCCCAGCGGGAGCAGCAGCCCTCCCCAACACACTGAGGGGGTCCCCAACACTGGCAGGGCGCCCCCAGCCCAGTGAGGGCCCCCCCAGCCCAGAAAGATGTTCCCCAACCCTGAAAGGACCCGAGCCCCACCAGGGCCCCTCTAAACCAATGATGACCCTCCCCCAGCCCAGCCTGGCTCCTCCTAACCCACCATTAACCCGCCAACCCAATAAGGCCCCAACCCCTGGCCTCCAACCCCCCAAGTCCAGTGAGAGCCCCAGAAGCCCAGTGATGGCCCCTCCCCCAACCTGATGAGGGTCTCCCCAGGACCCACAGGAGCCCCCCTAATCTAGGGAGGACCCTCCCCCCGCCCCCCCGGGGCCCCGG
>JAWWES010000465.1:0-10716 GCA_035583135.1 Lophotriccus pileatus | reverse complement strand
GGTCTCCCCTGGGGGCAGAGGGGCAGGATCCCCCCTGCCCTGCTGTGGGACCAGCCCAGGGCACGAGGAGGGTTCTGGGCTGGGGCATCTCCAGCCTCTCCCCCACCAGCATTCCCAGTCCTTCTCCACAGGGTTGCTCCCAATCCCTTCCTCCCACAGCCTGGATCGCTCCAGGGGCTGCCCCAGCCCAGGTGCAAGGCCTTGGAAAAGCAAAGAGATCCTCGTTAATTCACCATCATTAACACACACTGGGTTAATTAAACACCCGTGACATTCCCAGATGGAAGTTAATTAGACACCAGTGACATTCCCAGTTGGAGCTGCTCTTCCCAGCCCCGCTCTGACAGATGTCCACCAAGGGCTTTGCCATAACTCCAATTCCTCACCTTCCCTGGATTTTGCTCGGTGGATTTGTCTCCTCTTCTGCTCCCGTGTGGAGAGAAGAGTAAGTTCTCTTTGTTCGTTCCTTGGGTGTGGAAAAATCCTGGAGATTTTGGGAGATTTTGGGGTGTGGAGGGAGGGAAATGACCCTTTGATGGGAGGAAACAAACTCCTTTTCCAGCTCGTTGGATCCGAATCCCGAAACTGCCGCAGAGGGTTCGCTCCTCCCTTCTCTGTTCCCAATCAAACCCGGGAATCATCTCAGGGAATCTTTTCCTTATCTAAAGCCCATCTCAACCCGAGTTTGTGCAGGCTGATCCCTGGCATAGCTGAGATTCCAGCTGCCTGACGTGTCAGGGGGCTAAATTTGGAGAAGAGAAAGACCATGTTATGTGTCTCAGCAGCTGGAAAGCAATAAATACAGCAGGGACATACCTTCTGGTGACAGATAAAACCCCCTTTATATTAAACCACCTCCCCCTGATCCTTCACCCATTTTTTTATAAGGTTGGGCTGAATGTACAAATCTCCACGATTTTTTATATTTTTTTATATCAAAAAGGCTCATTATGTTTGGTTTGGCCAAACAGCTCCCTGACAACTTAATGATGGACATGGAGTGAATTTATCTGTTCAAAGGAGATGCACAAAGCCACTGAACCTGCTTTCTGCAGGGAATGAGGCACTGATGGATCAAATCTTGATTTATTGAAGCATTGAACCCTCCCTGCTTTCTGTAATATGAAGTTTGTAGGATTAAAGTTGGTTGTGGGGGGAGGAAATAAAGGGTTTATTTGTTCTACAGAAAAATCCATGTGCAGGTTCAGAAAGGGATAAAAGGTGCTGGCAGGGAATGATCCCCAAGTTCTGCTGCTGGAAAAGTCAGTGGATCCCTCGATGTGTGAACAGGGATTGGGATCTCTCATTCCAAATCCAACTGGTCCGAACTCAAGGGTTCTGTTTGGTGGGAAATGACCATGAACAGCTCTTTTTTTTTCCCAGGGGGAAAGAAGCCTTTGAAGATTCCCACAAAACAGGCACAGTGTCCCATTGCCCCAATTTAACCCACAGACACTTTGATCCAGGGAAGATAAGGATTGAGCTTTAAGGTCCCTTCCAACCCAAACCATTCCATGATTCCAAAGCATCTCATGAACGTGATTCCAATTCTGGGATAACGAAGCATTTGAGAGCATAAATATCTATTTTTTCAGCTTGGGAACCGTTTTTTTTTCGTGGGGTCACTTGACTAAAACACCCCAACCACTTGATGCCTCCTTCCTGGAGAAGACCAGACCTTCCCCAGCAGAAATGATCTCCCATGTCCTGCCCTTGTCCTGCACACGAAGCTCCTGATTTATGGACTAATTAACACTCTGATTTCAAGGCATTTCCAGCTTCTGGGGGGATTTTTTTTTACCCTCTTCTTTTATCACCTTCCCCAGCCACGAAAAAAAAGTTCAAAACCCGAGGAAATCAGGGTTCAACAACACGAATTTAATGAACAAAAAATGGGGAGGGAAAAAGAGCAGGAGGAGAACTGAGTAGGAGGAGAACTGAGTAGGATTTTAGGAGGAATTAACACTCAGGTTTCAAGGCATTTCCAGTTTCTGGAAGGGAAGGGGGGGATGTTCCCCTCTGCTTTTATCCCCTCCCCATGAAAAGGTGTTAAAAATGGGATTACTGAGGGTTCAGCTGAGCATCCCAACGCGAGGAATAAATGATGGGGGGGAGGAATCATTGAGTGGGATTTGTGTGCAAGGAACACATCTGGGCCCTGCTGCTCCTCAGCCCAGAGACGTGTCTGGTGCATTACAAATCAGGCAGCAATGCCCCTCCACCATCCACTGCAGCCCAACAGAGCCAAACAGATCAGACAGGAACAAAAATAGCAAACCACAGGCCTGCTCCGCCGCAACCGCCGGGTTATTATTGCAAGGCTCGCTTTTTTGGGGGTTTTTCTTGGGTTTTTTGGAGTCCTGTGACTGCTTAAAAAATAATGAGTTTCACTAGAAAAAAAAAAATAGGGGAAAAAGGAATTAACTGTTTCTTGTTGTGGGGAAAGCCTCAAAATGTGGGGGTTTAGCTGAAGGGGAATACGGGGAAATCTAATTAGGAATGTGGAGCAGGGCTGGGTGAAGGATGGGAAGACCTCAAATATCAGGGGAGGGGAAAATTTGTGGCTTTCATGTAAAAAAAAAAAATGTCTGAGCCAAAAAAAAAAAAAAAATGTAAATCCTGTGCATGTGCAGAAAAAGGGCAGGAAAAAAATCAGGTCGACAGAAAGGTTTGGGTTGGAAGGGACCCGAAAAGCGTTGAATTCCACCCCCTTCCAGGTTGCTCCAAGTCTCATCAAACCTGGCTTTGGACACTTCCAGGGATGGGGCAGCCACAGCTTCTCTGGGCAGCAAAACTAAAACTTAAAATAAAACTGAAAATAACATTAAAATGAAATAAAAAATAAAACATACATAAATATATATATTTCTGTATCTTATATCTATTGATATGTATTTTTAATATACAGAGAAAATATACATATTTCTCTATATTCAGGCTGCTTTCAGCCAATTTCTCCCGATCTGCCTTTAGGTTGGACAGAAATTGCCTCCAGCCCAGGGAGAAGTCCATGGAAATGATATGGGAATTGGAGCAGCTCCCCCATGGAAGATCTGGAACCACTTCCCTCCTTCTCATGGAAGGAGACCAGGATTTCCTTAATGCCCAGGAACGTGGAGTGAGGTGGGTTGTAGAAGTGGGGGAGGAGAAATGAAGGCAGTCTGGGCATTTTGGGTTTCAAAAGGCTGATCTGCCCCCCTGGAAGTCCCAAACCACTGCTTTCTTTGCATCAGCTCCCAGTAGGGATGGAGGGACAGGACACAGGGAATGGCTTTAAGATGAAGGAGGATAAATTTGGATGGGATATTGGGAAGGAATTGTTGGCTGGGAGAGTGGGGAGAGACTGGAATGGATTTCCCAGAGAAGCTGTGGCTGCCCCTGGATCCCTGGGAGTGTCCAAGGCCAGGTTGGAGCAACTTGGGCTGGTGGAAGGTGTCCCTGCCCATGGCAGGGGTGGAACTGGATCATCTTTAAGGTCCTTCCAACCCAATCCATCCTGGAATTCCACAATCAGCTCTTTGCTCTCCTCACCAGCAGGGTGGGAGGCACCAGCTCTACTGGGGATGGTGCCAGTTTGGCCCTTTGGAGTTGGGCACTTGTGGAGAATCCATCTCCTGAAAATCCCTGGGAAAACCTCGTGGAAACTCCCCAGAAACAAGGCAGAGATTCCCAAAAGAATCCTTTGTCATCCCACATTTCCTCTTTTTTCCCCCCTCGGTGTCACTTCAATAATCAAAGCCCAGCCTTTGGATTTTCCTTTAAATTACTGAGAAAAGCACTTTTAAAAATAGATATATATAAATACACATATTACATATATTAAAGGTATATAAATATATAAAATATATATTAGCTATAAATAGAAATGTTTTATATAAAAATATATTTTATATAAATATATTAAGATATAATATATAATTATATAATTATATTAATTATATAAATTATATAATAATATAATTATATAAATATATTAATATAAAATATATAATAACTATATTAATATATAAAATATATTAATATAGATATTACATATTTTTAAGATATAGATCTTATATATTATATATCTTAAATATATTTAAGATATATGATATATAAGATCTTTAGAAATCTATGATCTATAAATCTATATAAAATATATTTATATATTTATATTATATGTCACATATTTATTTTCTATATCATATGCAATTTATGACTATTTATTATATTATTTCCATATTTTTATATATATAAAAATGCTTTTCATGCTTCTGTCAAATGCAGATGTTGGAGAGTAAAGTGAGAAAAATATTTTCAGATTAGAAAAAATTATAAATATTATTATATGTATTTAAACTATAGAAATATTAGTACATTTATTATGTATTATATATTACTATGTATTTATTAGATAAAAGTTATTAATAATGGTTAGATTCATCTATATTTATTCTCTTATTTCTATATTTTTTGATATATACAAACATAAATTATTTTATGTTTATGTCCAATGCAGATGATGGAGAAAAAAATCATAAAATTCTTTTTAGATTAGCAAAAATAATAAATATTATTATATGTATGTAAAACATAGAAATAATTGTATATTTATTCTATTTATTATATATTACTACATATAATATATTATATAATTACATGTTTATTATATATGTATTAATAATTATTTTTATTATGTTATATTACAATTTATTAGATTATTCTATAATTTTTATATTTCCCCTTTCCATCACCTCTTCCCACTATTTCTTTTATTTCCCTGAGATCTCTGCCAAAAAAAAACCCAAAACCCCACATTTTATTGCAGGTGATGCCAAAATTAACCCCTTTTTCCACCATCCCCCTTTTTCCTTCTCCATTCCCACGGCAAAGAAAACTCATTCCCTGTTCTCTCCTCTCGACCCCACAACTGGGAAACATCCTGGAGTGGGAGGTTTGACATCCCATCCCAAAAAAATGGCTTGATTCCTCAAAAAGCATGGAATCCCAGGATTTGGGTTGGAAGAGACCTTAAAGACCATCTATTCCCACCTCTTCCATGGGCAGGGACACCTTCCACCATCCCAGGTTGCTCCAAGCCCTGTCCAACCCGGCCTTCTACAAAACTGAGGCTGGAATCGAATGGATGAGTGGGAAAGAAAAGAGTTGGAAATATCCAGGACTGGATTTATGCAGGGTTTGCAGGATGAAATCCCTGCCAGCCTGGCTTGGACCCCAAAGTGGGAATTAGACCCTCTGCTCCACCAAATTCCGCCAGGAGAGAAGAAAGAGAAAATATTGGCTTTCCAAGGGGTGCCAAGGAGTGGATTAAGCTCCATCTCTCCATGGAGGAATCTGATCTGAGCCTCCTGGTCCTTCCATATCCTTGCAGAGCGTGGTTGGGAAAAGCAGGCCACCCAAAAAAACAACACAACTGTTATTTTCAAGCCCTATTAGAGCCAAATTTCCCCTTCTCTCTCTTTCTCTTTCCCTCTTTTAAAATAAACCAACAAACCAGATAATGACGACGACTAAAGGATTGATCCCAACTTAAACGCCCGGGGTTTGGGGGCTCGAGTTGCAGGGGCAGAACCCACAGAGCTCGGAGGGATTTACAGTCCCTTTGGTGGGGATAAAGGCAAAATTGGTCCCAGCCCTTCCCAGAGCTTCCCTTGTGCTCCTCCTGCCTCCAAGAGACCGTGCTTTTGTTGGAAAAGTGGTGGTGAAGAGCCTGAAGGACACGACTTCCCAGGACTCTGGGGCTGCTCCTTCGTGGCAGGGCTGGCAGGAGGGGGAGATCCTCTTCCCTTCGGAGTTCCTGCTGCTCCCAGCCCCTCACTGAGCAGAAAACCCTCAATTCCCTCCTCCCAGAGGAGGCAGGAGATTCCCAGCCCATGGAATGACACCCAGTTGGGTCAGTCTGGACCCTTCAGCTCCTGCTGAGCAGCTGGGATTGGTCCCTCTGGTGGATTATGGGCTTCTCAGAGTCCAAGGAACAGCAGGAATGTGTCCATTCCATGGCCATGATCCATGGCCAACCCACCTGGGAATTTGGGCCTCAGTGCCCTTGGACTTCCCTGCTCTTCCCACTTTCTTCCCCTAAATTCAAATGGATCCATCAAATTCTTTTCCCAAACCTCAGCAGCTTCTGGATAATTATATCCTCCAGGGAAAGCAGAATTTTCAGTCCCAAATTGCCAGGGATTAGGATATGGTTTGGAGCAGAGTGAATCCTAAAACACCAAAATGTTTCACTTCTTTTTTCTTCCTGTGCAAAGAAATCCCAGGAAACAAGTAAATTTTCTTCTCCTTTGATCTCTGGCTGCCCTTGCATGTATTGATTTATTTATTATTATTCACTTAGTCAACCAAAATAATTGCTTATTCATGTGGCTCTGGTAAATATTTAAAAATGCAGGGCATAAAATGATAATATTTATTAATTATTCACAGTTCTGTTGCTGCCCCACCCTTTGACTTCTCGAGCACTGCAGGAACCTCTGATGAGATACATCCTAACTCATGAAATTATAATATCCCCAACGTGACAAATTAGTCCACGTGAACTCCTTTGAAATCAGCTTTTCCAAGGTTTTCACTTGGACTTGTCATTCCATATTTAATTAACATTTAATTAAGCCACAGTGGCTTCTTGTCTGTTCAGTTCTGGGTCCCACACAGCCAACACTAAGGAGGGTCATCCAGGAGGATGGAGCACAGCAACTGGAGTTCATGAGAAGTTGGGAATTCTCCCATCCCATCCTATCCCATCCCATCCCATCCCATCCCATTCCTTTGTGCTGCTTTGGTCTGTGGGAGTTACAACTCCCTGTGGGAGGTGAAAAAGGAGGGAGGGTCCCACAAAGAGATGGTTTTCAGCCTTCTCAAACACAGGAGAGTCTGTGCAGCTCTGAAAAGAGAGCAAAGAAGGAGGGAATTCCTCCCAGAAGGAAAAGTGGCATCCCTGGAATGATCCCACCAGGACTGGCCTCTTTCTAATGGGAGGTGTCCCTTCCACAGGGTTGGAAGGAGCTGATCTTTAAGGTCCCTTCCACTCAAACCATCCCAGACCTCTGTGCCCAGGGAACTCCTTGGTGGACATCTCCTGGGGGTGGGTTCATCCTGCAGGAAGAGCCAGCCCAGCCTCCAATCCAGTCCTGAGGCTCAGTTCAACAACACTTTTGGGACAAGTGCTTTGGGTTTGGGGAAGAAAATCCCCTTTCAGGAGACACTCCTGGTGTTTTGATTCACTTGCTGGATGGGAGGAGGATGCATCCCAAAATAACAGTGGTGTTGGAATGGAGTCCTTGAAAAGCACAGGGAAGAGAAGGAATGGCCCTGAAGAGACTCCAGTTAAATATTTCTCTGCCTCCTCAGGCAAAGCCTAAGTTGTTTAAAGGGGGATTTTTCTCGCTTGTCCCCTGTCAGACAAATTTCTGGGCCTGTCAAAAATCACACCCTCACTCCCAGCTCTGCCTCCTTTCCAACCTCCTGGAAAGGTGGGACATGTCCTTGGTCTCAGCCACGGGAAAAGGAAGGCCCAGCCATCTTTCAGCTGGCACGGGAAATTAACCTTGTGTTCAGGGTGAAACTGGACTTTGAGCTGATTAAACCCAACCACAGGAGGCTCTACAATAAATTCAGCCTCCCAGAGCTTCAGACAGCCCTGGTCAAATATTTCCCCCTTCCACAAACATGTTTTTTTTTACAAAGGAGACCCTTTTTTCCCCCTCCTCTTTTTCTCGATTTCCCACCCTTCCTATCCATTAACAAGGCTGGAATTGTGTCTCACCCCGCAGAGAACAGACCCCCTTCACCCAGGCAGAATAACCCTGGGTTTTTTTGGAGCTCTATTTATAGAAACCCGCTCTGTTCCAGGGGCAGCTCCGAGGATTAGAGGATTAGGTGAGGAATGGAATTCGGGTCGTGTTTGCGACAACAAAGATGCCTGAAGGGTCAGAGAGGGCACTCCAGGAGGCTGGAGCTGCTCTGGAAAACGGGGAGCACCACAAAGTTTGGGTCAGGCCAGGCTGGTGCTGCATTTCTGACATTTCAGATCATCCAGTGCCACCCCCTGCCATGGGCAGGGACACCTTCCACCAGCCCAGGTTGCTCCAACCTGGCCTTGGACACTTCCAGGGATCCAGGGGCAGCCACACATTCTTAGGAAAACCTGTGCCAGGGCCTGGCCAGATGATCAGATCTCAGCAGGTGAGCCCAGTTCTGTGGCTTGGGCTCTTCTCCAGGTGTTCTCTTCTCCCTGACAGGGGTTTTCTGAAGCCACAAAGGGAATCCCACCCAGAGCCAGGCTGGGAATGCTGTGATTCCACATCCAGACAATCAGCATCTCTCAGTGCAGAGCTGAGCAATCAGGAGGATGAGGCAGCAGGAGTGTTTTGTTGCCAGAATTGGGTCAGGCTTGTCCTGAACTGCACATCTCTGGTTTGGGGAAAGAAGAAGGGAGGATGTCCAACCAACCCAGAGTGGCCTGTGGAAGCTCTGGATCTGATCCAAGAGATGAGGATTAAGCAGACAGAGTCACTTCTGCCCCTTGGAGAACACACCTGAGGCACTGACACATTTCCCCCCTCTGGAGACTGAAATCTAGGACTTATTACACTGGAAACCTGAATTTGAGGGGACAAAAATCACTTCCCCTCCCCCCTCCCTCCCAGCCCATGAAATGTGTCTGTTTTAATTTCCTGTAATTTAATTAAGAGGGGAATTGCCATTCCTGAAAGGTTTATCTGCTCAGTAGCCCTTTGTGCAGTCCGGTCAAAGGGGGTGAATGAAGGTTCCGTAAAGCTCCCAACCCGTCCAAAATAACCTTTATTCCAGCCACATATTCCCAAACAAAACAGCTGGAGCTGCACCTTTTGCTCCTTTAAAAAGCTTTCCATGTCCAAGGCATCCCCATGGACACCAGGGATGTGCCTGGGGGAGGCATTCCACGTGGCTGTGCCCACCCCAAGCCCCTCACATCACCCTGTCCTCGATATCTTGACGGCTCTTCAGTCACATCCTCCAAGTTTTTGATATTTAGGAGTTTTGCTGCCCCTCCAGAAACTCCCTGAGGAGTTCCCCTGCCCAGATCTCCTCGAAATCTTGCCAGCTGTTCAGAACCTCTCCTGTATCCCTGGGGATTTATGGCAGGAGTGGTTTGAGGAGCTCTTTTCTGGCCACTTTTCTGTAGAAATCCCTCTGGTATTTTTTTAATCTGTCATTTTGAGGACATTTTGAGGAGCTGAGGGAACCTTCTCTCCCACTCCCTGAGGAAATCCCACTAATCCCCAGGTCACCCCCGTTACCTGTCCCACTAATAATCCACAGAGCTGGTTTGGAACTGCAGCCCCTCCTCATTGTTTCTCCAAGGTGAATAAACATTTGACCTGGGCCTGGAACAAGTCCCAGGGCTGTGCCCCGGTTTTGGAAGCCACCAGAATAAAAAACATGAGGAAATGCTCCAACAACCCCTAAAACACATGGAAAAATCATGGCATTCCAGAACAGTTTGGGTTTGAAGGGACTTTAAAATCACCCAGTTCCACGGGCAGGGACACCTTCCACCAGCCCAGGTTGCTCCAACCTGGCCTTGGACACTTCCAGGGATGGGACAGCCATAATTTCCCTGAGAAACCTGCTCCAGGTTATCCCTAATTAGCACTAAATTAGTGATGGGGTTGGCAGAAGATGCTCAGAACACGCCCAGGATCAAAGGCCCCTTTAATTCATCATCTGGCCCTCAGCAGCTCCACTGGCAGGGCTGAGGAGGGACAAGAACAAGGGAAAAAAAACCAAAACAACTAAAAAAGTGGGGAAAAAGAAGAAAAAAACCCCCAACATTTCGAACCTTTCCTTGTTTTCCCTCCCCATCTCCCAGCAGATCACCTGGGAAGGAATTTAATGTCTCTCCCTGGATTGCCCCTCCCCCCCCGAGGATTTGGGCTGTTAATAAGTGAGAGACCAACATCATTTTCCGTGTGGGGCCTCAGACAGGTCATGGAAAGACACTTTTTAACCAGTTCCAGGGAACTGAGTGACTGGATGGCGAGTCCTTTGACCTCCCCCCACCCCGTTTGCACTCGCTGCTCCTGCTTAATGCAGTTTTTCCACATCCTCCTTTTGTCAGGAATAGGTGATGGATGTGACCCAAAGGGATCATTCCATGTAATGATTAAACCAACACTTTCCATAAATAGCTTTGGGGATGGGGGGGTCTGAACTGCCCAGACCGAAGCACATCCCTGGAAGGTGCTTTGTCCTCGGGAATGGGATGGTTTCAAGGATCAGGGAGCCCAGAGGAATGTGGGGAAGGAGCAGAGGGGAGGGAGCCCAGCACAGCCCTTCAGAAATGGGAGAGGAGAAGCTCCCAGCTCCAAATTCCCACGAGATTGCTGAGCAAGAATCCAGAGCTCCAGGCACAGGAATAATCTCAGATCCTTCCAGGCTCTACAGCGGGAACAGCAACAGGAAAAAACAGGAATGGGGAAAAACAGGAATGGGAAAATGTTCTGAGATCACAGCTCCAAACCCCATCCAACCTGGATGCTTTCAGGGATGGGGCAGCCACAGCTTCTCTGGGAAATCCATTCCAGGGTCTTCTCACTCTCACAGCCAAGAATCCCTTCCCAATATCCCATCTAAATCTCCACTTTTCCAATGGGAAGCCATTCCCTGTGTCCTGTCCCTCCATCCCTTGTCCCCAGTCCCTCTCCAGCTCTCCTGGAGCCCCTTCAG
>JAWWES010000464.1:0-10721 GCA_035583135.1 Lophotriccus pileatus | reverse complement strand
CGAGGGTGTGGGGAGCGGGTTTGGGGGTGTCTGAGGGTGTGGGGAGCGGGTTTGGGGTGCTCAGGGTGTGGGGAGCGGGTTTGGGGGTGTTTGAGGGTGTGGGGAGCGGGTTTGGGGTGCTCAGGATGTGGGAAGCGGGTTTGGGGTGCGGAGAGTGTGGGTTTGGGTGCAAGGAAACGTTCCAGAGACAAGAGGACAGAGCAAGGACATCCAGGAAAGAAGGGAAAAGAGGAGGCGAAGCGCTTTGCCTGGACTAGACCTCCTAAGCCCTTTTTCTATTTTCAAGCCTTTGGACAAACATTTCTTTCTTGCCTTCTCCTCTCTTCTTTTTTCTGCTTTTGTTCCCACAGGTGGGGTAATTTGGGCTTCTATATTTGTAGAAGCCCTGAGGTTTCATAGTGGTTTGAGGAACCCAAAGGTGGTGTGGGATAAAGGATTGTACCAGTGCTTATTTGCTGCCTGAAATAAAAGCTCTCAGAAATGTTTCTGGTCTGAATTCAGTTTAGCCCTTAGCATTGGTTTGAAACTCAGGGAACGTTCACCTGCAAAGTGAAAGCTTGAGAGGCTCAGCTTTGAAAAACTGGTTGGTTTTGAAATAATCTTGAGGCAGTTTGAACTGCATCACTTTTGTGTTGGTTTATGGGAGTCCCGTCCGGAGCCTTTCCAGTCTGGGCTATCAGTCCAGCTTGGTCAGGTGAAGAGCTCTGTGCTGGAACACAGAACTCCATCTCCATCTAACCCTCTGGAATTCTTTCTCCCCAGCCTGAAACTCTGCTCTCTCAAGGGAATGTTGCCCAGCTTGTGGCCACGATGCTGCCTGAGCTGGACCTGCAGCAAGGGAATGATGGCCTTGATGTCGCGGGGGAAATGCCAGGGCAAGTTACAGAACAAATGCAAGAAATCAGGAGGGCTTCTGAGACAGAACAGGTCCGTGTGTGCAGCTTTAAGTGGAGTGTTTCTGTCGAGCTGGACACAGAAAGCCGTGTTTTATCTTCATCCCTGAGTTCCTTTACCTGCCAGAGTTGCTCTCCCACGGGATCTGAGGGATGAGCTCAGCTTTGTGACACCACACTGGACCTGCTTTTTCAATTTTCCCCCCAGCATTGAATCCTATTTGCAGGGTGTTGGGGAGGGGCTGTTTGTGCTGTCAGTGAAGAAAAATGGAGAGAGAGGAGGAGGAGGATCCACATTGCCGAGGCTGTGGGGAGGACTCAGAGGGTGGGAGGCACTGAGGGATCCTGCTGGGAATCCTCCTGGAGGTGGGAGGATCCAGGGGCACGGGATGCAGCTGTGGCTGCTTCCTTCACTCACTCACTCTCATCCTTGGCTTTGGGAGATCAGGAATCACTTGCATCTGCAGCAGGAGCTCAAGGAAGACCTCAAATCCTTCTGGAGGACTCCTCAGCCTTTTGTGTGGACAAACAGCAGAGTGGGAGGCGGTAAGAGAAACTAATCCAGGGATTCATCCCTCTCCACAGCCTTTCCTCTGGACCAACTGTCTCTTTCCTTCCAGCTTTTGCTTTGCTTTGCAAAAAGCACCCTCAGCGTCCTTGCCCTGGTGTGGGATGGAAATGTGAGTTTTTCCAAGGGGCTGGAGGCACTGCCTGGTCTCACTGTCTACCCAGTTAGGAACTTGAATTCATTCTGCTTTAGCAAAGTTCAGGGACTTGAGAAATTAAGGGGAGAAACTGCCTTTTAAAACACTTTGCTTTTGATGAGTAGCAGTTGTAGCATCCTGGAGCTTTGCAGACAGATGTTGGTGCCTTCCTTAGAGGCAGAGCAGTTGTAACCCTTTGCTTTTAAATTCACAGCAACTCCAGCAATTATTTGTCAAACAGTGACAAAAGGAAGGACAAAGCCTGGAATAGTGGTTAGTTACACAAGATAAAGTGTATATATTAGATAGATTAGAAAATTAGGGTTATAAATTAAAATAATAGTAAAATATTAGGAAATTATTAGCAATTAAATAACCCCCAGAAGTCTTCAGTCCCCAGGGCCAGGCTGTGAGAATTCCAGCCACTGTACTTGGGCAGTTCAAGAATGAGGAAAGCTGTAGAGTTAAATTCGATTTTGTGTGGGGTTAAGCTGTTGTAAAACCGTCTCAGGAGCTCCAAAGCTGACTATTGACTTGTCACAGTTTGGGAGCTGTGCAATGAATTTCCCCCGTGGCTGAGACTCCTCGGGAGAGCAGAGCTGGGCTTTATGGGCCTTGAATTTATGATCCCTGTCCTGGGCAGGGACTGGTGTATCCAACAGCATCTCCCTCAAAGGTCACCTTCTGGGGGGGGTTCTCCCTGACATTTGCCCACAGTCAGCACGCACAGAAAACGGAGTTTGCAGATGTGACCTGTGATTAACACTGCTGAAATAAATCTCGACTAATTTGCCAAGGGACATTCTGAGGAGCTGCTTTAAATGTCACTGTGGCAGTGAGATGAACAGTGGGTGCTTTTATGGAGCTGCTGCTCTGCTGGAGTTTCTTCTCAGCAACTGTCAGAGTGTAAAATCTGCCCTGAAATCCCTTTGCCATTTATTCCCAGGATGTTTGCACTCTTCAGGTCTCCAGGGTTTACCCTAGCTGTCAGATTGAAATAAATTTATTAAATATTAAGTGGATTTATAAATTATACATTTCTCTACAGTGTATTTCTTTATTGTATGTTTATCACTTATTTATGGTATATTTACTGATTCTGTATTTATATATTCTATATTTATTATAAATTTGTATAAAAATATATATAATAAATATATTTATTAGAGCTTTTGCACTTTTAAAAGCTCCTAGACTGATCCTAGTGTTCAGATTGAGATAGACTTATTAATATATCATAATATTAATATGATAGAATGATAAAATTCTATATTCCTTTATTGTATATTTACTTATATTTATTAATCCTTTTGGGATCGACGGCCAACAGGTGCCTCTCTGGCACACACCGGGTCGGTATCGCTTCAAAATCAGAACTGGGAGGTGCAATCCATGGATTTGGGGTTTTTGTACCTGGGTTTGTGCAGTAAATAGTGATGTCAGGGGCAGCTGTGGTGCCTCAGTTGATGGAGGTGACGGCTGTGCCCCGCAGGTTGATGGCCCAGCGGGTGCTGGTGATCGGCAGCGGGGGCAGAGAACACGCCCTGGCCTGGAAGTTGGCCCAGTCCCCACACGTGAAACACGTGTTTGTGGCTCCAGGAAATGCAGGGACGGCCGAGAGCGGAAAAATTTCCAATTCAGGTAACAGGGGGGATAGAAAATAAAGTCTTGAGCCAGGCCATCAGTGCTGCTGGTGCAGGAACTGAATCAGAGCTGCCCACAGCGTCCTGAGGTGGTGTGAGGTAGCAGTTACTCTTTCCTTTTACTGGTGCCACAGATTATTTAAGGCCCATATTTATTTTTTTCAGTGCATTTTTTTCTGGAAAACCCTGGAATAGAGGGCTCAAAGCTCTAAATTCTGAATAGAAACTCCCCTGGTATTTGCCCTGGCTTTGAGTAAACCTTGGCTCAGATGTTGACATGGAGTTTTCTTCTGAACTTATACTTTTATTTTTCAAGGCTGTTATTATCATGATAAACAACTTTTAAAAGTTTATCTTGATTACATATGACAAATAAATAAAATAGATTTAATAAGTTAGCAATGTGTATTAAAAACAGTAGTGCAAAGTGGAAATCTTCACGTTCCTTTTGAATTCTAATTTTTAGATTGTTGTTTTATTTTGCCCTTCATGGGCTGTTTCATTATTTTAATCACGCTTTTAGGGAGGTGGAACAAAGGTCTTCTCAGCTCCTATCTCTTATTTAGGCTTTACAGTGATCATTTCATTATATTTCCTTTTCCTTTTCAGCTGTCTTGGTGAGCAATCACACAATTGTTACCCAGTTCTGCAAAGATCACAACATTGGACTCGTGTTAGTCGGAGAGGAAGCTCTGCTGGCAGCTGGTAAGGCTGAAATAAATTTGCTTGACAGAACAAATCAGTACCCTAAATTCTGGCTTAAAATGGGGGGGTAACTGTGACAGTGCTTGGAAATGTACAGAGCTAAAGACCTCTTAAACTGCGCCATGAAACAGGTCACGGCTGTTCAGAACCTCATTTTAAGGATTAGTTAATTATTTGAGACAAGGAAAAGTGTACCAGAGCTGGAACAATGATGGGAATTTCCGTTTGTCAAGGGGTCCCCTTGTCTCCTGTGCTGTTTTTGATGCTTAGGGATTGTTGATGACTTGAGGGCGGCGGGAGTTCGGTGTTTTGGCCCGTCTGCCAAGGCAGCCCAGCTGGCATCCAACACCAGCCTGACTAAAGCCTTTCTGGATCGACACGGGATCCCGACAGCGCGATGGAAAGCCTTCAGCAGCGCCCAGGAAGCCTGCAGGTTCATCATAGGGTGAGTGCTGGGACACTGGAAGCTCCTCCATCAAGTTCTCTGTGCATCTGACCTTCACCCAGCGTGGTGGAAGTCCCTGGAAGTGTCCCAGGGCAGGTTGGACGGGCTTGGAGCAACCTGGGCTAGTGGAAGGTGTCCCTGCCCGTGGCAGGGGGTGGAAATGGATGATCTTTAGAGTCCCTCCAAACCCAAACCAGTCTGTGACTTTGTGATTCTGTGAACTGAAGCAGGTTGGTTTTGTGTTCACAGATCCCAGCTCTTCCCTTCCATCAGCTCCTTCAGGGTACTTAATAAGCCATTTAAAAGACAAAAAAATTACATTTTTCTGATGTGCTGTTGTTCTTCAAGCACCTTGGGGGAAAAAAAAGTAAGACTATGGGAGGCATTGAGGTGAAAAACGAGGATTTCCCTGGATGCAGAAGCCGTGCCTGAACCTCCCTTTGCTTTCCTTAAAGCACGGACTTCCCTGCCCGAGTGGTGCGGGCGAGGGGCCCTGCGGCCAGGAAGGAGGTGACCATCACAGCCAGCAAGGAGGAAGCCTGCAGAGCTGCCCAGGAAATCATGCAGGTGGATAAACCCCCAATTAACCCCCGGGAATCCTAGTCAGGGTGTTCTGTGGGCTGTGAGTTTGTCGTTCTGGCTACAGGAGGCAAATACTCTGGGGACAAACTTGCCCATTTGGGAATTTCTGTGGGTTTCCTGCTCAGACTCCTCCTGTGTGCCCCAGACAGGGCTTGGAGATTTTGTGACTGAACTCCTACTCCCGAGTCCCACTGCCCTGCTCCTCCAAATTTTAATCTTCCCTTGGCTCCCAGGGTCTGCTAAAGTGCATTTCAGTGTGGCTTCCTTGTCTCTGAATGAAATGCCATTACCTTTGCCCAAAACAAATGGCGACTTCTAAGATATGCTGTTTTTTATTCTTAAAAAGAAACTGAAGAGAGAATTTGATTTAGCCAATGGATTCATTTTTTTTGCTAACTGGGGATTTGTTTGGTTTTGCTTTGTTTTTTGTAGGACAGAATGTTTGGAGAGATGGTTGTTATTGAAGAACTTCTTCAAGGGGAAGAACTTTCTGTATGTGACCGATGGGGTGATGTTGTGCTTTTATTTTTTGGCATCATTGCTGTGCTCCTGCATAAACACACGAGTTTATTGTTTCAAGTAGTTGGTCTTTTGTTTTATTTGCACTTTGAGAAATATCTATATACATACATTGCTTAGATTGCATGTTATATATATGCAGTGTGGTGTCATACTAATCAGTGCATGCTGCCCTAGGTTTCTCTTCTACATTAGCCATAAAATGGCAATTATAGTTCTACTTTTCAGTGAGAAATGATTTTTTTTTTCCCTAAAGAGACTTAAAATAATGTTTGTATCGACTTTGTCTTGGTAATTGGAGCAACTTGGAGCGGCCTGGTATGGAACAAGATGACCTCTAAGTTGGTTTCCACCTGCCCCAGTGTGGGATGCTGTGATTCCCTCTTTCCCAGCAGCAGGCAGTGGGCAGCAGTGGGTGTGCCTCGGGCCAGGACGTTGTCAGGGTTGTTTTGTGTTTCTCCTCACAGTGCTCGTGTTTCACGGACGGTGTCACCATCGCTCCCATGCCCCCGGCCCAGGCCCACAAGCGGCTGCTGGACGGGGATCAGGGCCCCAACACTGGAGGGATGGGAGCCTATTGTCCAGTCCCTCAGGTAGGGCCCTGCTCCTGCTCAGCCTGTGCTCCAGGGGTTTCCTTTAGGGCCCAGTCTTACAGTCACAGAATGTCCTGAGCTGGGAGGGACCCTCAGGGCTCATCCAGTCCAAGTCCTGGCCCTGCCCAGGACCCCCAACACTCCCCCCTGTCCCTGAGAGTGTTGTCCAAGCGCTCCTGGAGCTCTGGCAGCCTTGGGGCTGTGCCCGCTGCCCTGGGGAGCCTGTTCCAGTTCTTGTTTCTATCCAGATTTCTTCTGGCATTGATTACAGGGCTCGAACATTAATAATCATTCTTTAGGATTTAATTAATTTAGCCAGTGTTCTGTGGAATGGCCTCTCTTCTACCTCTTCCAGTATTCCCAGCCTTGGTGTTTCTCTGCTCCCATTTGCATCACTTCAAAAATTCCTGCAAAGTTCCTTGTGTGCCCAGGGTCTCTGTGAACAGAACCTCGGGGTTCTTGTTGATTCTTAAAGCTTTGCAGCCTTGCTCTAAGCATGCTGCTCACACACATTGTTTGTGTGGCTTTCTCCAAGTCCCCCTGTGCACAGCCCAGGTTGCCAGTCTCAAACCCCCTTAAAACCAACCAAAAACCCTTGGGAGGCAGAGGATTGGCGTGTCCATCCTTCAGGCAGCTCCAAGGGAAGGAGCTCACGGGTCGGGGTGGGACAGCAGCACACAGGCCGTTCCTCCCCCTAGTCCTTCCAGGTCCTGTGAGCAAGTCCAACCAATGTCATCACTGTCCCGACCACTTTGATGTTGTTGTCAGGTTCCAGAAGCTCTCCTGGAGCAAATCAGGGCGGATATCCTCCAGCGTGTTGTCGACGGTATGAGACAAGAAGGAACAGCCCATGTGGGTAAGTAACCACTCAGCTGAAAACCAAGGCAAAGTCCCATCCAGGTGAGTTCCACTGTCAGAGGTTGCTTCTGAACTCCAAATAATGCTGGTTTAAAAACCAAACCAGCAGCAGTTCATTTTTCGTGCAGTGTTAAGCCTCGCTCTTCCTTTGGAGAGAAGAACCTTGGTCTTTTCTCCATGAAACACGCTAAATTTTATTGAACATTTTTAATTAAAACATATTTGTAGTTCAGGGCATAACATATGCTTAAGTTCAGTCATACTGTTCACTCCAGTGTACATTTTCATCACATCTTTATGTGAAGGTGGCTTTGGGAAAGGCAGGTGATGCCCTCACATGTCGCTCAATGCCTTGCTCCTAATTCCTTACGATTTGCAGAAATTCATCCCACATTCCAAAATGCTGTTGCATTTCAAGGAGTCCTTGAAAACAATAAATGCTTCAATCCCTTTGCTTGGCTGTGTTCCCTCCGTGCAGGTGTGCTGCAAGCAAGTTTAATGCTGACCAAAGAGGGGGTGAAGATTTTAAACTTCAAGTGTCAGTTTGGGGATCCCCAGTGCCAGGTAAGTGGAACATACTGGAAAATTAAAGGTGCTTCACACTTCTATCTCTGACTGTTGTAACATCTCTAGGGAAAGACCTGGGTGCAAACATCTGAGACAGTGTATGAGGTAACTTTAAATTTTGGCTGATCAGCTCCTGTGAATGATTAGTTAAAGGCTTTGAGTTAAAGAACCGTTCCTCAGATTTTTGTTTTTGTGAGTAGAAGCAGAATGGGAGGGGCTGAAATTCAAGTTCCTTCACATCTCACGTGTCTAAATTTACGGTGCCAAAAGATGCTGCAAATTAAATGCTCGCTCACGGTTTCCCAGTCTGCTGGTTCAACACACACAAATTTTATTCTCCTGACTGAGTTTTCCCCCTGAAGTTGAACTTCAGCAAGCCGGCAAAATAAAACTTCGGTTACTGTTTTTCCCCAGGTGATTCTTCCTCTGCTCGAAAGTGATTTTTATGAGGTGATTCAAGCGACAATTGATGGCAAACTCTGCGGCCTCACACCAGCCTGGTCCGAGAGCGGCGCGGCCGCGTGCGTGGTCATGGCCAGCGCTGGGTACCCCGGGGACTGCGACAGGGGCAGGGAGGTGACAGGTAACCCGGCCAGGGGGGCCTTATTTGGGGTGAAAAGGGCCAGATTTGGGCTGTGCGGGCTACCTGTGAGGGAGAAAGGGCGGGTTTTGGAGGATGAGGCAGGTTTTGGGGTGAAGAGGCGGATTAGAGGGAAATTTGGGAGTCAGGAGAGTGTGGGTTTGGGGGATCTGGGGCAGATTTTAGGGTGAAAAGGGCAGGGTGGGGGTGGGAGGAAATCCTGAAGGAAAAGGAGCAGATTTGGAGGTGAAAGAGGCAGATTAGGGGGGTGAAGGGAATCCTGAGGTAAAAAAACAATGCAGGTTTTAGGGCGTGGGTGCAGATTTTGGGATGAAAAAGGCTTATTTGGGAGGTCTGAGGTGGACTCGGGGGTGAGAGAGGCAGATTTGGGGGTGTTAAGAGACGTTCATGAGGTAAAAAAATTCAGATTTGGGGGTGAAAAGGGGAGGTGTGTGAAGGGTGAGGAAATCCTGAAGCAAATGGGGCAGTTTCGGGGGTAAAAAAAGGGCAAATTTGGCAATGTGGGAGACATTTCTGAGGTAAAATCACAGATTTTGGGGTGTTGAGGCAGATTTGGGGGTGAAAGGGGCAGATTTCAGTGTGGAGAGACATTTCTGAGGTAAAAAATTACGATTTTGGGGTCTGTGGCAGATTTTGGGTGGAAGAGGCTGATTCTGGAGAGTGGGAGGAAATCCTGAGGTAAAAGGGGCTTATTTTGGGGTAAAAAAGGCAAATTTGGGGGTGTGGTACTTCTGAGGTAAAAAAGGCATATTTTTAAGTGAGAAGACCAAAATTGGGGGTTGGGGGCATTTCGGTGGTGAAAGGGCAGATTTTGGGAGGTGAGAGGAAATTCTGAGGTAAAAGGGGCAGATTTTGGGGTAAAAAAGGCAAATTTGGGGGTTTTGGTGACACTCCTGAGGTAAAAAAAATCAGATTTTGGGGTGTGGGGCAAATTTGGGGTAGAAAAAGGCAGATTTTGGGGAGTGGGAAAAAATCAGTGGAAAAAGGGGCAGATTTTGGGGTAACAAAGGCAAATTTGAGGGCGTGGGGGACCTTTCTGAGGTAAAAAAATTCAGATTTTAGGGTCTGTGGCAGATGTTGAGGTGGAAGAGGCAGATTTTTGAGGGGTGGGAGGAAATCCTGATGTATAAGGGATATAATGGGTAAAAAAAAAAGGGATATAATGGGTAAAAAAGGCAGATTTTGGGGCAGTGAAGCAGGTTTGGGGTTGAAAGGGGCAGATTTGGTGTGGAGAGACGTTTCTGAGGTAAAGAATTCCAATTTTGGGGTCTGGGGAAGATTTTGGGTGGAAAAAGGCAGATTTTGGAGAGTGGGAGGAAATCCTGAGGTAAAAGGAACAGATTTTGGGGTTAAAAAAGGCAGATTTGGGGGTGCTGCAGCAGTTTGGGGTTCAAAGGGGCAGATTTCAGGGTGTGGAGAAGCATTTCTGAGGTAAAAAATTCCAATTTTGGGGTCTGGGACAGATTTTGGGGTGAAAGAGATTGGGGAAACTGGAGGGATATTTTGAGGTGGAAAAAGCAGATGTGGGTGAAAATAGCAGGTTTTGGTGTCTGAGTGGAGGTTTTGGGTTGAAAGAGGAAGATTTTGGGGTGAGAAGGGGAGATTTTTGTGCCTGGAGGGAGCTTTTGAGGTAAAACAGGCAAATACTGTGGTGAAAAAGGTAGATTTGGGGTGAAAATGGCATGTTTTGGGGTCTGGCAGGAGATTTGTGACTAAAAAAGCTGACTTTGATGCCTGGAGGGAGATCTTGGGACAAAAATAGGCAAATATGAGGAAAAAAGAGCCAGATTTGGGGTAAAAAGGAGCAAATACTGGGATAAAAGAGGCAAAATTACAGTGAAAAGGAGCAGATTTGGGACGAAAAGGGGCTGATTAGGTGTAAAAATGTCAGCTCAGGAACTTCACTGTTTCCAAGCTGATACTCATACCCTTAGGATATGATGACCCTCTGCTGGTTACTCACCAAAAAGACAGTCAAATCAATGAAATTCCATCCCTTCTTTTATTGTCCTCCACTTTGCAGCTTTGTGGGGTTTATTAGTTTATTTTCTACTTTTCACATTGGTTCCCACATTTTTGGACAAGGCTCTTGGGCACAGGGTGGGATTGTTGGGGTGTCCTGTGCAAGGCCAGGAGTTGCACTGGGTGATCATCCTTGTGGGTCCCTGTGCAGTCCCTTCCAGCTCAGGATATTCTGTGATTCTATGATTTTAATGGCTCGACAAACATTTTAATCTGGAGTATTCCATAAAAAAACAATGGGAAGGGGTTGGATTTCCATTGCAGCAAGGCCAGCTGTGGCAGTGTCACACACTGTGCCTTCCCCAGCTATTTAAGGTCCTTTTTATTGCTTGGAGAATCTGTCCAGCTGTCGTGATGAGGAAACTGTGTTTGGTTTTGCTTTTTCCAGGTGATGGCAGCAGTTCCTCCTTTTGCCTTCTCCTCTCCTCAAAATAAGAATATAAAAACACCCTTGTGTTGGGATATTGGGAAGGAATTCTTGGCTGGGAGGGTGGGCAGGCCCTGGCCCAGGTTTCCCAGAGAAGCTGTGGCTGCCCCTGGATCCCTGGAAGTGTCCCAGGCCAGGTTGGACGGGGCTTGGAGCACCCTG
>JAWWES010000463.1:0-10725 GCA_035583135.1 Lophotriccus pileatus | reverse complement strand
CCCCCCCGCCCACCCCTCCCCGCCCGCACCGCGCGAGGCCGACAGGATCATGTCCGGGAACTGCGGCGTGGTGGCGATCTGGGTCACCCAGCCGTTGTGGCCCTTCAGGGTGCCGCGCAGGGTCATCTGCTCCGTCATGGCGGCGGCGGGGGGCGCGGATGGGGCCGGATTTGGGGCGGATTTCGGGGGATTTGGGGCCGTTCGGGGCGCGGAGCCCTCGGAGCCCTCAGAGCGCCGCGGGCGGAAAGGGCGGGGCCGCTTCCGCCGGAACGGGAAGTGACGTCATCGTACGGATAAACATGGCCGCGCGCAGAGGGGAAAGGGGAGAAAATGGCGGCGCGCAGGTGGGAGGAGGGAAGATGGCGGCGCCCATGGGGGTGTACGGAAAAGGGGGGAGGGGGTGCAGAGGGGGGTTTGGGGGGGCACAGAGGGGTTTTAGGGGGCTGTGGGGGACAGGGAGGATGAGGGGGGTTTGGGGGGTGAGAGGATCCCACTCTCCCCTAAGGATCCTGTTCCCCCCCCCGAGATCCCACTCCCCACCAAGGATCCTCTATCCCACACCAAGGATCCTATTTCCCCTCAAGGACCCCCATTCCCCCCCTGAGGATCCCATTTTCCCCTCAAGGATCCCATTCCCCCCCTTGGATCCCACTCCCCCCCAGGATCCCGTTCCCTCCCCCAAGGCTCTATTTCTGGCCGGGCCCGGTTCCAGCTCAGCTGTTGCGGCTCCTCCGGATCCTCCTCCGGGTCCCCCTTTCCCTTTTCCTGGGACCAACCCCCCAAAATCGGGGCTGGGGGATCCCCACGGGCCGGGTGAGTCCCTTTCCCATCCCAGAGAGGGATTCCTGTTCCCAAATCCCTGGATTTGGGGAGGGGGGGAATGTCCCGTTCCCTTGGAGGGCCTTTTGGATCCCGATCCTGGCCTGGAAAAGGGACAATTCCCACCCAACCCGGGGTGTTATCCCTGTTTTATCCCCCCAAAGATCCTGAAAATAACCAGGGAGGGGGGTGGGAATGGAAAGAGCAGATCCTGGGAATTCTTTTTGGGAAAGGATCCCGTGGGAATAACGTGGGAGCCGCTTCCCCCCCCCCCTTTTCCCTAAATCCCTGGGTTTGTCCCAGAATTCCTTCCCCATTAAAGCCCTCCCCATTCAGGAAAAGGGAGCAGCATTCCCAGCTTTCCTTTCCTTGGGAATTTGGGCTGCTTCTCCTGGGAATTTGGGGGTATTTTTGGGATGTCCCCCCCCGGGGTTCCAAAACAAGGAGCTTTTCCTGCCCGGTGGGGAATTCCCACCCTAAAAACTGATGGAAAACAGGGAAAAGGCTCCTCCCCCCCACTAATTTAGGGGCTGGAACACCCCCCAAATTCCCAAAATTCCCTAAAACACCCCCTGTTCTGACTCTTTTCCCTGTTTTTCCCCCCACAGACGGATTTCCCGGAGCCGGTTCCGGGCCGGGAGCGACGCCGGGGATGGACCCGGGTGGGTTCCAAGAGGATTTTCCCAAAGATCACGGAAAAATCTCACGAAAAATCGGCTCTTCCCGAATTCCCACCCCTTAAAACCCCCTGTTTTGCCTTCCTGGAGCTGTGCCCGTCCTGGAATCCCGGGATTTCATGGCAGGGATTGGAATTCCGGGGGTTTTCCCTCTGGGAATGCCCCAAAATCACCTGGTTTTTTCCCCTTTTTTTTTTCTTCCCTTGTTTTTTTGGTTTTTTCCAGGGGAAAACGCAGCTCTGGGTGAGTGAATTCCCCGGAACCTTCCGGAATCATGGAATTACAGAGAGAATTCCCTTGGGAAAGACCCTCAAAACCATCAAATCCGGGGAAAAATACCGAATTAATGGTGGTTTTAGGGGTGAAACCCCCAAAAAACCCACCCTGGGGGAGGGAATTCCGGGAATTGTGGGATGATAAAAGTTGGGAAAAGCCTGGGAGAGCCAGCCTGGAATTCTCTGTGTCTCTTTTCCAGAGGGATGGGTCGCACAAATCCGTGAGTGGAATTTTCTCCTCCTTTTTCCCCCCAAAAAACCCTCAATTCCAGAGGTTTTTCCCTAATTTTGTCCAATTTTTAAGGGAAATTACACGAGGAATTGGGTAAGTCCTTCACCCCCTCCAAAAGGACCCAAAAATGTCGTTTTTCCCGGGAATTTGACGCGGTTTTCCTGGTTTTTCCCCCCCTCAAAAAGGGAGCGACACCGAGCTGGGTGAGTGGATTTTTGGGGGGTTATTTTGGTTTTTTTTTCATCTTTTTCTTTTTGGTTCTGAAAAAAAATAATTCCTGGGGTTGGGATTTTAAATTTTGGGAACGAGGAGGGAGGAAATTTCACGCCCAGACAGCAAATTTATGTCAAATGTGGGAATTCAGACCAAACTTGTGCCCAAATCCATGATTTTATGGGCAAATTATTGTGGATTTACCCCCAGATCTGGAAGTTTATGCCCAATTCCATGAATTTATGCCCTTTTTTCCCCGTTTTCAGAGGAATGTGACACAGAAAATGGTGAGTTTTGGTTCTAAATCCTCCTAATTGATAAAAAATGATCATTATTAACAGGAATGTTCTTCCCAAAAAAGTGAATTATCGCTGGGATTGTTATTAAAATGTGAAATAATAAAAAGGGGGAGGCCTTAAAAACCCCACAGGGGGGTGGAAAAGGGATAAACAGGAGGAATAAAATGTGGGGGGAGAGGAATAAATCCACTCAAAACTGGGATTATTGTCCGAAATGAGACAAAAATGATTGTCTGGAACGAATTAAACCCCTTTTTTCCCTCTTTTCCTCCTTTCCTCCTCCTCTTTTTGGGGTGAAACTGCAGCAATTGGTGAGTTTTTATTGTTTTTTGGGATGTTTTTTGGCTCCTCCAAATTCCCAGATGGGAAAATCCCGTTTTTTGGGGGTTTTTGGGGGGGTTTCAACCCCGGATTTCTCCCTTTCAGGTGAACTCACGGCTGAAGTTGGTGAGTCCTGAATCCCCTTCCCGAGGGATCTTCCCTGAATTTCACCCCCAAATCCCTAAATTTCACCCCCAAATCTCTGAATTTCCTCCCAAAATCCCTGAATTTCACCCCCAAATCCCTAAATTTCATCCCAAAATCCCTGAATTTCACCCCAAAATCCCTGAATTTCACCCCAAAATCCCTGAATTTCACCTCCAAATCCCTAATTTTAACTTCAAATCCCTGAATTTGACCCCCAAATCCCGAAATTTCACCCCCAAATTCCCAAATTTCACCTCTCCCTGTTGTTCCCAGACCAGCTGACGGCCTCGCTCGGTGAGTCCTGCCGGGGAGTTTTTTGGGGAAAAAGGGGAATTTTGGGGAAAAAGGGGGGGGTTGGGGAAAAAAAGGGGGAATTTTGGGGAAAAAAGGGGATTTTGGGGCAGAGAAAGGGGATTTTGGAGGGAAATGGGGGATTTTTGGGGAAAAAAGGGGATTTTGAGGGGGGAAAGAAGGGTCTTTTCCCTCCCCATTTATCCCTCTCTTCCCCCTTTTCCAGAGGAGCGGGACAGGAGGATCAGTGAGTGCCTTTTCCCTCTCCCTGACGGAATTCCAGCCCCCAGATCCCACCCCAATTATTTGGGGGAGGTTTTGGGGGTTTTTTTGCCCCGACCTGTGGAATTTGGGGGCTTTTTGGGCGATCCCAAACAGGAATTTTGGGGTTTCCTGGGAGATAAAACCCAATTTAAAGTGATTTTCCCTCGATTTCTTTCCCTGCCAGCAAAACTCACGTCGGACCTGGGTGAGTTTGGCCCTAAATTTGTCCTCAAAACGGGGAATTTTGGCCTCAAAAGGAAAGATTTGACACCTGAAATGAAAAAATTTGGCCTCAGAATTCCTGGAGGTTGGAAATGGGAACCTTTTCTATTTATTATTTCCTGTTTTTTGTCTTTTTTAGGTGAATCCAACACCAAACTCAGTAAGTCCAAACCTCCCCCGGAACGATTTCGATGGGAACAAAAATAAATCCTCGTTTTAAATTAATTTTTTGGGGAAAAAAACCCCCAATTTCTGGTCTGGGCTCTTTGGGGCCGACACAGAAATCGAGGAATTGTTTAAAAATGACCATTTTCCTGCTGTTTTTCCCTCCCCTCTCCAGAGGAACGCGACAGGAAAATCAGTGAGTGCCGTTTTTCGTCGTGTTTTGGGGGGAAAAACCTGATTTTGGGGTGAAAAACCATGATTTTGGTGTAAAAAAGGGGGAAAAAAGGGGATTTCAGCCCAAATTTATACTTTTCCCCCAGGATAATAACCCCTAAAATCCCATTTTTCCACCCCCCACAGCCAAACTCGCCGGGGAAGTCCGTGAGTCCTCCTTTCCCCGGCCCAGCCGCTGCTTTTTTGGGCTCAAACCCCTCGGTTTTGGGTCTTTTCCGTGGCTTTTCCCCGGATTAATCCCCCCCTTCCCGTGTTCCCTCGTCCCTCAGGGAGGCTGACGGCGCTGGTCGGTGAGTTTGGGCTTTTATTAATTGTTGTTCGATAAAATTAAGGTTATAAATGTGAAAAATCCCCCCCAAAATGCCCCAAAAACTCTGATTTTGGTGGTTTTTTCCCCTCTTTCTCCCCCACAGCCGAGCGTGACTCCGGGCTCCGTAAGTGCCTCAATTCCCCCCGGGAGAATTCCCAAATTTGGGAATTCTGGCCCCTTTTTGGAGAATTCTGCCCCTGATTTGGGGTTTCACCCCTTAATTAAAACCGATCCTGTTGATTAGATTTGATAATAATCCCAATTAAAGTGGTTATGTGGGTTATTAAATAATGAGGATTGGGAGATGGGAAGGATTAAATTAATCCCAAATTAAATTGGATATGTTGGATTATTAAATAATGAGAATGGGAGATGTGAAGGGTTAAGTTAATCCCAAATTAAACTGGATATATTGGGTTATTAAATAATGGGAATTGGGAGATGTGAAGGATTAAATTATTCCCAGTTTAATTGGATAATATCTTGGAATATTAAATAATGAGAATTGGGGATGGGAAGGGTTAAATTAATCCAAATTAAACTGGATATATTGGTTTATTAAATCATGGGAATTGGAGATGTGAAGGGTTAAATTAATCCCAATTAAATTGGATAATATATTGGGTTATTAAATAATGGGAATTGGTGATGTTAATATTAAAATTTAACCATAATTCCATCCCCTTTTTTGGTGTTTTGTTTGGAATTTGCTCACTTTATCCCTCTGTTTTCCAGGGAAGCTCCGCTCCGAGCTCGGTGAGTGTCTTTGGGATGGTGGAAAAACCAACCAGAGCCCCCAAAATTGATATTTTTACCCTTATTTTGGGTTGTGATTCCCAGTTTTCCCGCTCAGTTTGGATCTCTCTCTCTCTCTCCGCAGCCAAATGCGACTCCACCATCCGTGAGTGTCCCGGAATTCCCGGAATTCCCGGAATTCCCAGGAGCAGTGACCCCCCTGGGAGGCTGATCCTGAATTCCAGGGGCAAAAAAAGGGGGAAAATCCCATGGGAAGAGCTGGGAAAGGTGAGGGAGGGAGGAGAGGGGGGAAAATCCAGCAGGAATTAATGGGAATTCCTGTTTTTTCCCAGGACTTTTCACGGTGGAACTCGGTGAGTCCCGTCCTGCCCTCGGGGCAATTCCAACTCAATTCATGCCAAACTGATCCCAAAACCCCTAAAATCGGGATTTTTGGGTATTTTTCCCCTTCTTTTCCCCCCATTTTCAGGCGAGAGACACACGAAAATCGGTGAGTTCCCAAAAAAACCCACCCCAAAAATCCCGGGAAGGGGTTTCTGGGAATGTCCAACCTGGGGGGGTGCAGGAAAAGGGAGGTTTTACCCTTTTAAAATCCACTTTTTCCCCTCATTTCCAGGAGAACTCACGGCAGATGTGGGTGAGTTTGATCCTGGCTTTAATTATCTGAATGAAACAACAATTATTAATTAATAATCGTATTTATAACCATCATTTTATGGCTGTGATGACCCAAAAAAACCCTTTTTTTCTTAATCCCACAGAATGCTGCAACAAAAAGCTCCGTAAGTGCCCGGATTTCATTCCTGATTTTATTCCTTTATTCCCAAAAAACAACCCACGAGGAACCTCATCAGGAAATTAATTAATTCCCTTTTTTCCCTGTTTTTTAATCTCTCTCTCCCAGGGGAACACCAGGCTGAGCTGGGTGAGCGTTTCCCTCCTTTTTTTGGGGGTGTTTTAAGGGTTTTGATGGAATTTTGGGGGGTTTTGATGGAGTTTTTTTGGGTTTTGATGGAGCTTTTTGGGGTTTTGATGGAGTTTTTTGGGGTTTTAATTGATCGCAGAGACCGAAACACCCCATAAATATTTATAAATATCACAGGGATATAAATGGGGGGGGGCCTGTAAAATTATAAAGGGATTAAAACCTGATTTCCTCCCCAAAAATTGTAATTATAAATTCCTCCCTTCCTCCCTGCTGGTTCCAGAGACTCGAGACACCCAAATCCGTGAGTGATTCCCTGGTTTTTATTTAATTGATCCCTTTATTTTTGGGGGGATTTGTTTTATTCAGAAATATTTGTCATTTTCCCATTATTTTATTCCCATCTCTCCCCTTCCTTTCCAGGAGAAAACGAAGATGAGATCAGTGAGTCAGAGATTTGTGCCTGATTTGTGTTATTAATTATTGTATGATGATAAAAGGGTCCAGAAATTGAATGATATCAATTAATCTGGTGGTTTAATTTGAATTATTCTCTCTCTGCCTCCCCCAGGGCGCCTGAAGGAGCAGCTGGGTGAGTGACCCACCCCGATTTTGGGGCTCAAACCCCAATTTTAGGGCTCAAATCCCATTTTTAGGGATCAAATCCCATTTTTGGGGCTTAAACCCCCATTTTTAGGGTCCAAACCCTCATTTTTAGGGTCCCAATCCCCCATTTTTAGGGGCCCAAACCCCATTTTTAAGGCCCAAATCCCCATTTTTGAGGTGTAAACTCACATTTTTAGGGCTCAAAACCCATTTTTAGGGCTCAAACCCCCAATTTTAGAGCTCAAACCCCCTAAATTTTGCTGTTTCCCCCCCACTAAAATACCCTGAATTCAGGAATAGAAAAACTCTGGAATTCCAATCCCTTTTTTTTCCTCCCTTTCCAGGAGAACAGGACTCTGTCATCAGTAAGTGCTGCTGGATTTGGGGGGCCCAAAAACCCCCAAATTCATAAAATCCCGTTAAAAAAAATGGAATTAAAAGCCATAAAAATCCCTGCCTGTTTCAGGGGGGTTTGGGAAGGGAATTCTTGATTAAAACTTGATTTCTTTCCCTCTTTTGAAGGCAAATTGAGGGAGGAGCTGGGTGAGTTTGTTTTCCGGGGGGGTTTAAGGGTTTCTTTTTTGGGTGGGGTGGTTTTATCCTGGTTTGGGGTTGGGAATTTATAAGGAATTGGGGTTAAATTAATGGTGGTTAATAATTATCAATGACTGATATGTAATTATATTTTAATTACATGTTATATACACATAATTATTATATATAAATATATATAGTGTAAATAATTATATGATTTATAATGACATTACAATTTTATAGTATATTATATATACAGTTAAGCATAAAAATATGTATTATATATATAATTATGCAATATATAATTATATTACAGTTATATGTTATAAATATATATATAATTGTATTATAAATTATGTGTATTATTAGATATTATAAATCATAACTAAAATTATACATTAATTATGATTAATTATAATGAAATGGTGTTTATTTGAATTTGGCCCTCCCAGAGGGAAACGACCTGGGAAGGGGTGAGTGAGTGCTGGGAATTCCCTTGGGATTGGGGGGGATTCCCTTTGGGATTGGGGGGGATTCCCTTTGGGATTGTAAAATCCCTTTGGATCGGGGAGATCCCCCTTGGGATTCCTTTGGGATCACTCAAATCCCTCTGGATTCCGGGGAAACCTTTGGATTGGGGGGGAATCCCTCTGGGATTGGGGAGATTCCCTTGGGATTGGGGGGAGATTCCCTTTGGGATTGGGGGAGATTCCTTTGGAATGGGGGGGATTCCCTTTGGGATTGGGGAGGTTCCCTTTGGGATTTCAGGTGGGTTTTTGGTGGTTTTTTCCCTCTTTTCAGACGAACTCCCTGAGGAAGAGGAAGAGGAAAAGGAGGAGGAAGAAGAGAAAGAGGAGGAAGAAGAGGAGGAAGAAGAAAAGGAGGAGGAAGAAGAGGAAGAAGAAGAGGAAAAGGAGGAGGAAGAGGAGGAAAAGGAGGAGGAAAAGGAGGAAGAGGAGCGAGTGGAAGCGGAAGGGAAGCGGGAAGCAGCCTGGGAAGAGCAGCCCCAGGCACTGGGAGCGCCGGGTGAGCCGTTCCCTTCCCGGTTATCCCATTTTTCCCCCCCATTTTCCAGCTGAAATCCAGCACTGAGGGAATCAAGGCCTGCAGGATTCCTCCTGGAAGCCCCGTTTTCCCTTCCCTCTTCCAGGAGATCTCCGGGAGCGGCTCGGTGGGTTCGGATCCCGCTCACGGGGCGGGGGCGGATCCGGGGGCTGGGAAAAACCTCTGGAATTAACCCCCCTTTTGTGGCTTTGGTTCCCAGAGGAGCTCAGGGAAGCGCTGGGTGAGTCCCAACATTCCCAATCCTGGCGGGGAGGGGGTGGGATGGGAACTCTGGGGTGGGAAATCAGGGATTTTCCCTCGGGAATCCGGGATTTGGGCTGAGAAGTGGGGATTTTAGGGATGGAAATCCCAGGGAATCCGGGATTTGGGCTGAGAAGTGGGGATTTTGGGGCTGGAAATCCCAGGGATTCCCTCAGGGATGACTCCACTCACCCCCAGACCTGAGCCAGGACGGGAATTCTCTCTCCAATTCCAGGGTTTTCCCCAGAATGAGGGACAGGGAGGAGGGAATAATTGGGATTTCCCCCCTTTTTTTCCCCTCCTTTCCCGTTCCAGGAGAACGAGACTCCAGGATCGGTGCGTGTGTCCCCTCCCCCCTCCCCCCAAACCCTCCCACCCCCAAAATCCCGGGATTTTTGGGTCCATCCCCCCCACGGGCACCGGGAAAACTGAGGAGTTTCGGGTTCTTCCCTCCCAGCCGAGCTGGAGGCGGCTCTGGGTGAGCTTTTAATTGTTTAATTACACACTGATGAGTTTTATACAGCAGTAATTAATAAAAATAAAAGGGTCAACAAATATAAAATAAATGTAAAATAAATGTAAAATAAATGTAAAATAAATGTAAAATAAATGGGTGTTTTATAGATTATTTTATGATATTCCATTTCACAGTTTATCTTTATTAAAGTAATTGTTTTCATACATTAAACGCTTTATTTCCTGTACCTCCTTTTTCTGCGGGTTCCAATTTATTGATATAGTTAACATATTAATGTATTAATGTATTAATGCATTGCCTTAATAATGTATTTATTATATTAATTGTTTATATGCTTATTACATTAATTCTGTATTCATTATATTAAAATATATTAGTAGGGTATTATGAAATCTATTAGTGCTATAAAGGTGTTATAATAAATAAAACTACAGGAAAACTTAAATAACACGTATTATATATAATAGATAATATATATAAATATAAAAATAAGGCAATGTGGTAAATGTAGCAATAATATATACTAGAGACAATAACCATACATATGATTTAATTTAGTATGATAAATATATATATAATATATAAAAAATATTTAATTTACCTTAATAAATTTAATTTAATTTAATAAACTCACAAGAACATCTATGAAAAATATTAATAATAATAATAAAAAACGATTTGTACTGATATTTTAACCCCTGGAAATGCCATTTTGAACACTATTTAGACCAATATATTTTTATATGATATAATATATGTAAGTATTTAATTTAAAAAACTTATGAGAACCTATATGAAAAATATTAGTAATAATAAGTAATAACGATTTGTAGTGATATTTTAACCCCTGAAAATGCCATTTTTAACCCTATTTAGACCAATATATTTATTCCATGATTGCTCTTTGCCCGTTGCAGAGGAGCGGGACCGAGAGCTGGGTGAGTGACCCCTTCCCTGCCCCTCCTTGGGGGAATTCCGGGGCCATTCCCGGGAGGAATTCCCACGGATAAACTCTCCCTGTCTGTGCTTTCCCAGCGGAGCTCGGCGAGGAGCTGGGTGAGTTGGATGGATCATTTTAATTCACACCCAGATTTTAATCCCTAAATCCCGTTTTCCCACCCCAAAACCCCCCCGGATCAACCCCTGGAAATGTGGGATAACAGCCCTTCCCATCCCGTTTTTTCCCGGCAGAGGATTCCCGAGGCAGGATCTGTGAGTGTCCCTGTTCCCCCCGGGAAGGGCTTCCCTGGACGGGCTCTGACCCCTCTGACCCGGGTTTTTTGGGGGTGCTGCCCCTTTTCCCCCCTCCCCACAGGGCAGTGCCTGGAGGAGCACCGTGAGTGCTTTTCCCTCTTTCCCTTCCCTCCCTTCCCTCCCTCCTGGAGGGCTCATTAACCAGCCTTTCCTAATTGGCTGATTCTTAGGGAAAGAGGAGGAACAAGTGGGTGAGTCCCTGGGGGGAAATGGGGGCAGAATCTGGGACTTTGTCTTGGGTTCACCCTCTTTTATCCCCCCCCCCCCCCTTTTCCCTTTTATCCTCCCATTCCCCCTTTATCCCCTTTCCATCCTTTATCTGCCCCTTTCCCTCTTCTCCCTCTTCTCCCCCTTTATTCCCCCATTCCCCTCATATCCCCCTATTCCCCCTTTATCCC
>JAWWES010000462.1:0-10736 GCA_035583135.1 Lophotriccus pileatus | reverse complement strand
TTTGCCTCATGGCACCAGCTGCAGGGGCGGCCACGAGGCTGGGCCTTCAACCCTCCTGTGCTGCCCTCCCTCCTCCCAGCGTCCTGCCAAACCCGTATCACACGGACTCATACAATGGCATCTCCTGAGCTGGAAGGGACCCACAAGGATCATCAAAGTCCAACTCCAGGCCCTGTACAGGACACCCCAACAATCCCACCATGAGAGCATTGTCCAAGCGCCCCTTGAGCTCTGGTAGCCTTGAGGCCGTGACCACTGCCCTGGGGAGCCTGTTCCAATGCTCAACTATCCTCTGGGGAAAGGATCTTTTCCTAACATCCAACCTAAACCACCAGTGGCAGAGCTTCATGTGATTCCCTTGGGCCCTCTCACACCTTGCTCCTGCCTGAGGTCTCACCAGGGTTGCAGCTGTTCCTCTCCAAAGGCAGGTGATGAAACCCCTTTGGCAGGGTTGCTCCTGGAGTAGCAGCCCCAAAGCCCTTGGAAAAGGTTGGGATGCAGGAACAAGGCACCACTCTCACCTGCAGACGCGGCTCTGGTCGGGGTGACTGGAACTGGTGCAAAAAAGGTTGCAAGACTTCCTGGTGTCTTCCAAGAATTGATGGGCTGACTCAGCACGAAGCTCCTCCACCTTCCTGACTTTGTGAGTCTTCTTCTTGTGCCACCACTGATGGTCCTCAAAGCACTTGGCACAGAAGAACTCCTCGCACTCGCAGCACCACACCAGCGCCGCTTCACCCCGGCACCGGCTGCAGGTGGGACCACCGTAGCTGGTGATCTGCTTGTAGACCCTCAGCCGGGCCTGCAGGTTGGTGAAGAGCAGGTTGTCCATGTCTGGAATGCCGTTGGCCTGCGGGATGGCCGTGCAGCACACGGGGCACTGCCCGACAGGCTCGTTCTTGCCTAGGCAATCGAGGCACAAGGTGTGGAGGCAGGTGAGGAGCTTGAGGTTGGGCGATTCCTGCCGGCAGCCCTCGCAAAGGAGGAACTGGAAGTCATCTTCCACCGCCGGAGGGTGGGATGGAGGTGAGCACACAGGTGCATCCAGCTGGGGTCTTGTCTCCATGAGGGCAGTGGCACTGTCTCCGTCTAGGTGGGATGTGGAGGAAAGACTCCCATGAGATGGAAGTTCGGGAGGCTCAGTCCCACCTTGGGCATCCCACGTCACTCAACTGCTGTGGAGGAGGGATGAGGGAGCCGCAGGGTATGTCTGAGGCTCCTCTCCATCCCTCCTGCTGAGGGCGAGCGGGTGGCAGCACTCCGGGTGCTCTCCCGGGGAGATTCTCTGCTGGATGCAAAGGGTTGTGCTCCTCCCTACCCTCTGTGTGGGGCCTCGGAGGCTCTCCTCCACCCTCCCCAACCACCTTCTTTTTCAGTAATTCTGGATTTCAAAACTGGGGGTGGGGCAGGAGAACTAAAGCAAAACGATTTTCGTTTTGCTGCTACCGCCTTTTCCTGCTCTCCAAGCAGGAAAAGCAGCGGAGGGAAAAGGGGGAACCCTGGCAACGGTCCCCAAAGATTCCTGGAAAAACTCCCAGGCAGCAGTGGGATGTTGGCAAAAGCCCTGTCCCCAAAGGTGTCCCCTTCTCCATTTCTCGTCCCCCCAGCCCTCCCCCAGGCCGGCAGGGCAGAACCACCACCCCTCCCCCCGCCCCCGCGAATAAAACCGGGACCCCACTTATCACCTCCCCCTTGCAACGGTTTTGTACCCTAAAAACCAACACACACTCCCCCTTCCAAGCAGGCAATGCCCGCAGGTCCCTTTGGGGAACACTGGGTCGAGCTTTGTCCTCCTCCCCATCCCGCCTCCCTCTCCAGAAAAGCGGGGAGCCCCTCGTTACCTGCCGGGGGGCCGGGCCCGGGCGGCCGGGAGGCAGCGGGGCTGCCGGGCATGAGAGCTCTGAGAGGGAACAGCCGCCACAGTCCACTTTCGTTTCCACAGCCTGGCTGAAAAAGGAGGAGGAGGAGCTGGCGGGAAAAAGGCGGGGAAGGCACACGGGATGGCCCGGGTCGGGAAGGGACCGAGGGAGCCGGTGGGTGGGAAAGGAGTGAGCTGGGGGTTCCCCGCTCCCACCCTCTGCCCGCCCTCTGCCTGGGGGTACCGGTGGAAAACCCGAGGGAGGCGGAAATGCAGGGAACGGGGGATGTTGGTACTGGGGCAGAATATCGGTATCGGGAGGGAGGGCAAGCCGGCACGGGGGGAGACCCTGGTACCGGGGTGGGGATGCTGGCACCGCGAGGATGTTGGCACCGAGAGGGATTCGGATGGCAAAGCTCTGCTCCAGCTGTTAGACTGGACCCCTGACCTGTGCTGTCCGCGTGTTGTCTCGGCTGCAAGAGCTGCTGCTCTCTCTGGGGCAGTCGGGCTCCCAGTTCAGCCGAGCGGGGCTTTAAACCCTCGCTATTGTCATCCCCTATCCTCGGCAGCGCCGCTCTTGGGTCTCCACTACCTTTTGAGCCGGCGAGATGGAGAGTGGGGGGCTTTGGCATGGTGGGAAGGCCACGCCGGAGCGGGCATTCCTGGGAAAACTACCTTTCCCGCTTCCCTGTGAGGTCGGGGTACCCTGCGGAGCCCCCCATGGTGAATGTGTGATGTAGACCCCCGTCTTCCCCATGGCCGGCGGAGCGTTTCCCTGGCAGGGCCTCTCCGGAAAAACTCACCGAGCCGTGAGCCAGGAGCCGTTTCGTCCCTGTGCCGTCAGCAGCCACATGACAAGCCGACCAGGAAGCGACAGCGGCTCCCTCCTTCCTCCCCTCAGCATCCTCAGCGCGGCCTCCGCTCTCCACGGCCACGGGGCTGCTGGCCGAGGACACCCCAGGGTCATCCCCAGCTCCCGGGGGGGCAAAGTGAGGAGTGACTGCGGGGTCGCAGCTTTTGTCTCCTGGCTCGGCTCCTGCCCAGAGGGTCTCCGGGAGGATGTGAAGCCTCCAGCACCCCAGCTGGGGTGAGACTCCAGCCAGGGAAGCCCCTGAAGGACTGGATTTCTTCCAGTAAATGTCCGCCTGTGATGTGACTACAGCAGGGCTTGTCATCTCTCACGGCAGGGACGTTGGTGAAAGGGACAGAGGTGGCTGCGATGGCAGCAGGGACCCAGGATTAGAGGAGCACCTTGGAGCACCAGGAGCAAGGCCCTGTGTGAGGTACCAGCACCATGTTCAGCCGGTCAGGATACCAAGCCCTTCCTTTGGGAGACTTTGACCGCTTCCAGCAGTCCAGCATTGGGTTCTACGGTGCCCAGAAGGGCTTTTTCTGCTTCAGAGACAAGCAAGACCCGCTGGGACCCACTGGGAATGCCACAGGTGAGCCCCAGCCCCCTGGGATGGCTGGGAATACCACAGGTGATTCCCACACTTGGAGGGGAGTTGCTGCCTTCCTCCCTATGGCCCCTGGTTCTGTAGGGTGTTACACTGGCTGGGTGCCCCCCACACTGCCGGCTGCCCAGGGTGCATGGAGGGGAAAGGCTTGGATGGGGGTTCCTGGGCAGGGCAGGGGGGTTTGGAGCAGGTACATCCCCCTTTCACCCTCCTTGCAGACACCTCCCAGGGTTGGCTGTCCTGGATCTGCCATGGGATTATCACCTCCTTGGTTTTCTTGCTGATCGTTGTCACCTTCCCCATCTCGGGGTGGTTTGCCTTGAAGGTAAGTGAGGAAAGCAGGTGAGCAGTGGGATGACAACCAACCTCCGTAAGGGGACTGTTACGAGCTGCCCCTAGTCCTGGAATTGCAGTGTCCAGGGTTTTGCTTCTGCCCTGGTCTAAACTTTCCCGTTCCAGGTTGTGCCCACCTACGAGCGAATGATCATCTTCCGCCTGGGCCGCATCCAGGCGCCGCAGGGACCCGGCGTGGTCCTGCTGCTGCCCTTCATCGACCACTGGCAGCGGGTGGATCTGAGGACGAGGGCCTTCAACGTGCCCCCCTGCAAGGTGACTGCCATCCCTCAGGGTGGGATAGAGAAATAGCTCTCAAATTCCCAGAGCAGGTGGATTTTGGGATGGCCTGACCCTTGGTGACCCAGCTTTCAGCTCCTCCTGGCAAGGCCGGAGACATTGTAGCTGGTGCTGTGTAGTCAGAGTCCTCACCTGCCTGAGGTCAAAAAGCTCCTCTCGCCTTGTTCAGTGGGTGTTCCTGGCTGGAGACATCCCAAAACCATCAATCCCTACCCTTCCCAGATGTCTTTCAGTAACAGCCCATACTGAAAACTGTCCTCACCATCCAAACTAGCCCAAAATTAATTATTTGGATTGGGCTTGTTTCTAATAATCCTCTTAATAAAGACATCTGGGAATGCCTTTGCTCCCAGAATCTACACACGAGGGTTGGGCCATGGGGCAGAAAGGGGAAGAGATCCTGACTCCTTTCTGCCCCAGGTGACCTCCAAGGATGGGGCAATCATCTCCATGGGTGCTGATGTCCAATTCCGGGTGTGGGACCCTGTGTTGTCCGTCATGATGGTGAAGGACCTCATTGCGGCCACCCGGATGACAGCACAGAATGCCATGACCAAGACCTTGATGAAGAAGAGCCTCCATGAGATCCAGGTGGAGAAGCTGAGGATCGGGGAGCAGCTGCTGGTAAGGACTGCCTCAGAGCCCTCCAAGACACCCAAACCCTTGGGATCGTGGTGCGGAAGTAAGAGCAAGGAAAAGACGGAGCTGCTGAAAGTCCATCTGGCCACAGACCTGGCCAAGGAAGGGAGCTGAGAAAATGTGGTGATTAGCAGGGAGATCTCCAGAGCTCTGTGGCTCATCTCTTAAGGGCTTTGGGTGCACAGAAAGGCTCACATGTTGTGATTTGACCTCCTTATCTCCATCAGGAAAATGTCTGGAGGGAGCCTGGAAAGGGCTTTGGGTGAGAGAAGGACAAGGTGGTGACAGAGAGGCAGTGAGTTCTGCCTGCAGTCAGCCTGGGACAGGCCAGATCTTGTGGTTTCGATGTCTACAAGGGGTGATGTAAAAAGAGGCTGGGGGGTATCTCTGGGGTGCCTGGGGTGGTTTGGAGGCCAGAGATACTGCCTGGTGGAGCACCATGCCATGACGTATTGCCCAAGGGGGAGCAAGGAATAGGGCCATGGAAAGAGGAACAAGACAGAGCTATTTCCCCTGTCCCAGCCCCCTCCAAGCTGGGAGAGCACTTGGGGGAGGAGGGTTGGAATGTGAGAGTTGACAGCTTGGAGGAGGAGGAGAACTACTGAGCCTGGTCTAACACCCCACTGGTGGGTAGCAGCAGCACAAGCTATAGGATGCCAGTGGTTAGGGGTGCCATGGCGGGGAGGTGGTCTCCATGGCCATATCCAGCTCTGTCTAGGCTGCCAACAGCTCTCCCTTTCTTCCCAGTTGGAGATTAATGACATGACCAAGTCGTGGGGCCTGGAGGTGGACCGGGTGGAGCTGAGCATGGAGGCTGTGCTGCAGCCACCCCGGGAGAACCTGGTGGGCCCTGCGGCCACTGTGCCACCAGTGCCAGGGCTGGAGGGGCTGGATGGCACCATTCAGCAGCTGGCTGCCCACTTCTTTGGCGGCACCCCGGCTCTGGCCAGCAGCGGGACCAGCGCTCCAGAGGCAGGTAACCAACCCTGGGTCACTGCTCCTCTGCTGGGGGATGTCCCTCCTGCCCAGTGACCTTTGTGTCTGTTGGCTATCTGACAGAGGAGTCAAAGTCTGGGAGATGCCACGCTCCTACGAGCACAGCACAGATAGGCTGGTAGCAGGGAGGAGAGAGGTCTGCCTTGGGCACAGTTCCATACAGCACGTGGCACAGCACCACCACTTCAACAAGACGTTGGAGAAGGGACTGGGAGGGGCAAAAGCAGACCTGCAGGGGCCCCGGGCTCAAGGCCAACTCATATCTCAGCATTTCCACCAGGCAAACTCGAGCCTGAGTTTGCCAAGAGTCACATGGATTTTCCTCCAGAAACCCTGCACCAATTTGTGCCCTGTTAACTTTTCAGGGATAATTTTCCTGGCCCTGTTAGCCAAGGAATAGTAACTCATGGCAGATAGTGGAGTAGGAAGTGGCAAAGCCAGTTGTCCTCTTCTTGCTTAGCTGGAGACTTGCTGGATAAGTGGGTTTCTTTCATCTGGAGACCTTTTCTGGTGGGTCTGGCTCACTGCACAAAAGTGTCCCCTAATCTGTCCCGTTGTCCCCAGCAGACAGTGTGGAGATGGTGAACGAGGTGGAGTCTCCCACCGCTCCCCTCCTTGCCCAGAGGAAGCCCAGTGCAGACGAGCTGCTCTCAGCGGTGGAGTCTGTCCTCTCCGAGGCCCTGGTCAGCCAAGTGGGAGCATCCTACCAGGTCAACATCGCCCTGCCTGGTGGCACCTGGAACACCTACTTCATAGACCTCTCCTCAGGTCACCACTCTTTGGGGTTGTTGTGTTGGAGGTGTGAGGGTGTTTTGCTCTTGTGCCCCCTTTGCATGCTGTGAACCCCACCGAGCTCAGTGGTCAGAGGTCTCAAACCAAACCCCTTTAGTACCTTCATGAAAGCCACCTAGGGGCCCATCAGGTGAGCGACGTAGTTTGGTGACCGTGACCTCAAGTCCACACTGCCTGGAAGTCCAAAGTATAATTTGTTCTGGGTTAAACCCATGAATTTTCTCTCAGAGTATTGATGGAAAATTGACAGCCAGGTCTCATGGCTGGCCTGGAGACCTCAGGAGTTTTTGACTCTTGTAGGACACCAGCACAAGGGTGTAGTGATGCAGGGCCCCTGCCATGCTGGAGGATGTCCTTCCAGCACCCTAATACATCCCCCTATGGTTGCCTGTGGTTTTCCTGGTGGTCATGGCAACAGCAGGACAGGGCTTGTAGCTGGACCACTGTAAAGGACATTGGTGGGGCAACATAAGAGAAATTGATCTCCATAAGGGTGTAAGAACTCCTGTCTCCAAAGTCTCCTTGCCAGGCCCTTGTCTGTCATCTGGCCCATCTCAAATCTCATGAAAGGCTGGGGGGGGAAACACCAGCTGGATCAAGGCTGGATCCTGAACCCACTGTTTCTCCCTCTCCCACCCACCGTGTCCTACAGGCAACGGGCGGGTTGGCCGCGGTGTGCCCGAGGGCGTTCCTGACGTAACTCTGGAAGTGTCGGAGAAGGACCTTCAGGACCTCTTTCTGGGAGACCTGCGCCCCCTGAGTGCCTACATGAGCGGGAGGCTGCGGGTGACAGGGGACCTGCACCTGGCCCTGAAGCTGCAGGAGCTTGTCAAAGCGATGAAGCAGCGTAGATAGAGCGTGTGCGTAGGCGCGTGTCCGTGTGCTTGTGTCTCTGTCGGTGTGTGAAGGCGTGGGGACATTTGGGAGGACCGTGCTGTGTTGTGGGGGCCTTGCCATGCTGGAGCTTCTGCTGCCCTTCCTGTGGAGGCTGCTAGGAGTTGGGTGAACATCTGAGCAGGGAAACTGAGGCTGAGCTCTACTGCCCATCCTTGTCCTTGGCTTTCCCTCTGTTCTTCATCCCCTGCTTACAACATTACAGGAACCAGCTGGCACCTCAGTGTGTGCCAGTTTGCTTCCAGTTTCACAACCACAGACTGGTTTCGGTAGGAAGGCCTTAAAGCTCATCTCATTCCAGCCCCTGCCCATGGCAGAGGACACCTTCCACTAGAGCAGGTTGCCCTGAGCCCCACCCAACCTGGCCTTGATTTCCTGAGCCAATGTGCTACCAGGGCACAGACCGATGTCTTGGTGTCCCCACAACCTGGTGCATGGCCAGGGATCTCACTGGAAGGGGCGTGAGCTGAGCAGTCGGGTGGAGGAGAGCTTGGGGACACTGTGGCCAAGGACAGCAGCTGGGCAGCCAAAGCTTGCCACGAGGGCTGGCTGGACCAGGCTGGGATGCCACCAGCAGGCTGGAACTGGGATCCAGCGTGGCACCACTGATGGGATACCAGCACTCACGGGGAAGGAGCAGAGGTGGCAATCTGGGGAATGACCTGCCTTCCCCACGCAGTGGTTTGTAATTAGTGACTGCGCTAATTTGTGCTTCAAGATCCTTTTGCATGTGTGCTGTGAGGTGTGTCCATGGGGGGTGGGGACTGGATATAGGCATATAGAGATATTTATTTATTTTGTAAGCTTCCTTTCTATCTGATGGACAATAAACCTGGTGTGCAGCCTTGGGCAGTGCTGGGCTTGTGAATTCTGCAGGCAGATGTGGCTGCATCCCTTGTGCCTCAGTTTCCCCCAAGGCAGAGACCAGAGCATGGGAGGAGCTGCCAGGCAAGGAGGCTTGATTGTGGTGAACACATGAAGTCCTGGAATGGTGAGGAAGAGCTGGCGGGACGCCATGTGGCCTCTTGGGGGATGCTCAGCGCTCCAACAGCATCCCAGCACCCCAGGGATTAAAATGCCTTGGAGCTCCAGGCAGCTTTACCAGCTCCAGAATGTTTTGCTGGACCACTGGGGCAAACCTGAGAGGTCTTGCTCTCCTGCCCCATCCATGCAAGGGGCTCCTTGCCAGAGGATGGGACAGGGGGAAAGAATTAACATGTTTCCAAAACTGAAATGTTTGGAATTGAAATGTTTCACGACTAAACCACCTGTTAAATGTCTTCTTCAAAGCCTGGGGCTGGGTAGCACCAGCCTGGACCAGGCTTTGGGGATCCTCAGGGCATCCAAAGCCCCCAGAGGAGTTGACAGCAGTGTCCTACCATGCCCTCTCCATTGGAGGGTGCCAGGAAAGGTGAAACCGAAGTACTCCTGATGGCCCCCCATTTGTAGTGGTGCCCTGTTTGTGGTGGTCCCCCATTTGTGGTGGTCCCCCATTTGTTGTGGTACCCTTTCATGGTGGTCCCCATGGTGCAGATGGCTGGGGGTACTGATGCCCGGCAAGAAGGAGCAAAAGGACAGCCAGAATACAGGACAAAGGGATGTGGAAATGCTCCCCAAGGTGGAGGGACAGCCCCTGAGCTCCCTCAGGGCCTGCAAAGGGCACAGAAACCGCCTTTGGCAGTGCCCGTCCAAAGCACAGCAGGGACTTGGACCCTGCTATACATTTCTGGAGGTGCTTCTCCTTGGGGAAACTGCTTTTGGAGGGGATCTTGGGGTTTCTTCCCTCCCGGATGGCCGGGAAGGGCTGATCCGGTTGTGAAGCGTTTCCCGGGCGGGAAGCGGGGCTCGGAACGCGCTCTCTGAGGCTCCCCCGCCCAGACCCGGAGGAGGAGTTATTCCCGGAGCCGGAGAAAGCGAAAGTACAGGCGGGGCAGGCAGCGCGGGCAGAGGCGGGGGTCCGTCCCTGCCGCCCCACCATGTCCCTGTCGGGTTCCCGTTCCCCGGTCGGTCCAGGGGGGATGCGGGAGGGATGCGGGTGGGACGCGGAGGGGGCTCCGGCCGCTTGAGGGGATCGGAGGTGTCCAGGACACCAGGAAGTCCCTTGGCCCAAGGCGTGGCGATGGGGATGAGAGTTTGGGGTGTCTCTCCGCTTCCCGGTTTGGTGGGTGGTGGGGAGGATGGGACTGGTCCCCAGTCCAGCCCCCGCGGCCCCGCTGGGAGAGGGAGATAGGAGGCCAGAGGGATGGGCTGAAGGGAGGCAGGGGTGGGTGTCAGGGACGATGGTCCCCTCCCCACCAGAGTGTCATCCGTGGTCTTTAGATGTTTCCTCCGTGTCCCCATCCTTTGATCTACTCCTCCTCAGCCCTCCCCAGCCCCATAGCAGGGGGGACTGCTTCCTCTTTGCTAGAGAGAGAGGAAGGGCTCAGCAGGGCCCTGTCTGTCTGACCTCATCCTGGTTCGCAGGACATCTCTGTTCTGGGCATCACTGGTGGAAAGTGGTTACTCACTGTTTGCTCCAAGAAGGGTTTTTGGGTCACCTCTCTCGCCAAGATGAGGTTTCAAAAGCTCTTAAAAGTACTCCTCAGCGCTCATTCCTCATCCTCTCCCCCCCCTCTTCCCAAGCTCCTAGAAGATGACTTCCAGTTCCTCCTTTGCGAGGGCTGCCGGCAGGAATCGCCCAACCTCAAGCTCCTCACCTGCCTCCACACCTTGTGCCTCGATTGCCTAGGCAAGAACGAGCCTGTCGGGCAGTGCCCCGTGTGCTGCACGGCCATCCCGCAGGCCAACGGCATTCCAGACATGGACAACCTGCTCTTCACCAACCTGCAGGCCCGGCTGAGGGTCTACAAGCAGATGGCTGATGGAGTTGACTTGTTTTGTGACAACTGCAGGAATTCAGGGGAGTTTTGGTGCTCCGAGTGCTTTGAGTTCCTCTGCACCAAGTGCTTCGAGGCCCACCAGCGCTACCTGAGGTGGGAGAGCCACAGAGCCAAGAGGGTGATGGACATCAGGGCAGGGTCTGCAAAAGACTTCCTGGAGGGGATCAGGAGGACAGGTAGCTTGTCCTGCTCCAACCCAGACCACAAGAGCCAGCCTGTGAGGTAGGTCTGAGAAGGCTTGTCCTCATATGGGTGGGTTCTTGTCATCTATTTGGATCCCATGATGGGACCCCCAGAGGATGGTTGAGCATTGGAACAGGCTCCCCAGGGCAGTGGTCACGGCCCGAAGGCTGCCAGAGCTCAAGGGGCGCTTGAACAATGCTCTCATGGTGGGATTGTTGGGGTGTCCCATACAGGGCCTGGAGTTGGACTTTGGTGTTCCTTGTGGGTCCCTTCTAGCTCAGGAGATGCCATTGTATGAGTCTGTGTGATATGAGTTTGGCAGAACCCCGGGAGGAGGGAGGGCAGCACAGGAGGGTTGAAGGCCCAGCCTCGTGGCCGCCCCTGCAGCTGGTGCCATGAGGCAAA
>JAWWES010000461.1:0-10744 GCA_035583135.1 Lophotriccus pileatus | reverse complement strand
GTTCCAATTGCTGGAAGCACAGCTGATGCCCAAAAATTTGCTGTTTGTGACCAAATATTTATAGAGGAATCACAGTTCTCAGGAAATGGTAGGGGTGATGGCAAAACAGCTGTTTTGGATACCTCTTCTCGAGGAACAGATTCTAGTTTGTTTTCTGTTTTTGGAGATCTAATTGTTCTTTTAGAAGGGGTTTCATTAATAGTTGATTTAGGGTTTTTTCTTGGTAATTTGAATTTTGCTGGGTTAAAGAGTGCCAATTTTCCTATAGTACAGGGACCCCCCTTTGGGTAGGAGGGAATGTTTTTCCAGGCTCTGTCTCCACACAAGAGGAAGAAACCGGTAGGAAGTTTTGCTGTTCTTGGGAAGTGCTCAGTAGCTACAGTAGTAACCACTGAGGTGTTACACCACGCTGAGGGCAAACCTTGATAGAGAGGCTTAGTGGCAGAGATATTGTGAGGAATTATAAACGGGTGGTCAGTATGCATGAGAAAGGTAAAGCAAAACTTAGTAGGAATTGAGCCAACTAATTCAACTTCAGGAGGAGACTCTGTGATGAAGGCTAGGCTGGTGACGGCCGTTGTCAGGGTCGAGGTAGAGAGATCTCCCAGGATGGTGGCTCTAGACAGTCCGGTTGTGAATTCCTTCCATAGGGCTCCCGGTGTGACTGGAACTCCTACTAAACAGGACTTAAGCGGATTGGATGCACTGGCCGTGGCCAGGCACATAGAGTCTGTGCCTGTAGCCTTAGCCAGCGACACCCACAAGTTCTCCTTAGGCTGGCTCATCCAGTCGCTGATTGGCATGGCTCCTCCGGTGGTGATGATGATGCAGAGGAGAAGGAAAGGGGTTCGTGGTAAACGCACACCCTTCTTGCTGGTATCCATAATGTAGAGTTTCCTGTAGAGATACATGCATGCCCCTTCCCCCATGTTACGAGAGGGAAGGGACCTTTCCATTCATCTGTTAATAAATCCTTATACATAACTTTTGCTTTCTGATTAGGTATATGGGTTGAACTGGAAAAATGTTTTTGAACAGGTGTTATTTGTTGTTCATCCTGGCGGTTTAAAAAATTCAAAACATACATTGCTTTTGCAAGCTTCTCCTGTGGGGTTAGATCTGTATTCCCCCTATTTTGTTTTTTGAGCATGTTTTTAAGTGTTTGGTGGGTGCGTTCTACTATGCCTTGACCCGTCGGGTTGTGGGGAATGCCTGTGGCATGCCTGATGCCCCACTGTTGAAAGAAGGTTTTGGTGGACTGTGAGGTGTACGCCGGACCATTGTCAGTTTTAATTCGGTCTGGTTATACCCATGTGAGCAAACGCTGTTATAAAATATTTTTTTACATCACGGCTTTTTTCCCCAGAATGCGCAGTAGCAACTAAAAATTTTGAAAATGTATCGAGACATGCACATATTTTAGCTTGCCAAATTGGGGTATGTGTGTAATATCTGACTGCCAGATTTTTAGTGGTTCTAGTCCCCTGGGGTTAACCCCAGATGGTTAAAGAGACACAACTTTTTGACAGTCAGGGCACATTTTGATAATGGTTTTTGCCTGACTATGTGTAAGTTGGAATTCCTTTTGGGGTGCTCTGGCATTCTGGTAGAAAAAATCATGTGAGATTTTCGCTTGTTCTAAGCGCTGTGGGACAACTGACATACCTGCCAAAAGGTTGGCCTGGCGATTCCCTTCTGCAACAGGTCCTGGCAGAGTAGAATGAGAGCGGATGTGAGTAATGAAGAATGAATGGCTTCTTTTATTAATTAAGTGTAGAAGCTGTTTAAATAAAGAAAATAAAACAGGGTTGGTTAAATCTTTCAAATAAGAATGTTCTGCCCTTTGAACTACACCCATGACATAAGCTGAATCAGAAACAATGTTGAGGGGTTCAGAATAAAACAGTGAAAAGGCATGAACAACAGCTGACAACTCTACCACTTGGGGAGATCCTTGGACTTTGTGGATGTCCTGCTTCCAGTTGGAGTCAGATTTCCAGGTAACGACTGCTTTCCCCGACTTGCCTGATCTGTCGGTGAATACAGTTGTGGCACGTGGTATAGGATTAGAAGACTGAACAAATGTGAGTTGAATTGGTAAATATCTAATTTTTTGTAGGAGTTTTAGATTGGGCAATGAGAATTTGATTTGCCCTGTGAAATTTGCAGTTGCCAATTGAAAATCCAGGCACGTTGTCAGCAGTTGTTCAAGATGCTCGGAAGTCAGAGGTAAGTATATGACCTCTGGTTCTTCTCCTGATATGTTCCAGCATCTCGTACGCCCTTTGAAAACAATTTTCGAGATTAATTCAGGGAGGGTGACAAGGGTTTTGCCAAAGTTATGAGGGAGAAAAACCCATTCCCAGATGTTGATGTCAGTGTGATTCAGTTGTCCCAGTACTCCAAAGGGTTGTTTAGGTCCTTGAAGTACTAGGAGAACTGGAGGTACTCCTGGAAATTTGTAGTTTGTTTGCAAGGTGGAAATTTTCTGTTCCACAAGCTGTAATGCTGCTTCAGCTTCTGGGGTAAGAGTTCGGGGTGAAGCCAGGTCAGCATCTCCTTTTAATAGTGTGAACAACGGGTGAAGTTCGTCAGTGGAGATGCCAAGGCTAGGGCGTACCCAATTAATATTCCCGAGAAGTTTCTGCAGGTCGTTGAGAGTGTGTATGTCACGTGAGGTGGTAATATTTTGTGGGGTAATGGCTTTTGCACTCATCTTCCATCCCAGATAACGCCAAGGGGCTTGCCACTGAATTTTTTCCTCAGAGATATACAATTGGAAATCTTTTAAAGTATTAATGGAGATATCAAGTACTCTTTTGACATCAGATTGGAATTTAGAGCAGATTAGGATATCATCCATATAGTGATATATTATGGCATTTGGATTTTGGCCCCGAATAGGTGCTAAGATTTTAGACACATACAATTGACACAAGGTAGGGGAATTTTTCATACTTTGTGGGAGAGATTTCCAGGTGTACCTCTGGTTAGGCTCCTCAGTGTTAAGGGAGGGAACTGTGAAGGCAAACTTATCGCAGTCTTGTGGATGCAGCTTAATCTGAAAGAAACAATCTTTTATATCTATGACCACTAGGGGCCACTCCTCAGGCAGCATGGACAGTGAGGGCATGCCCGGTTGAAGTGGTCCCATGGGCTCCAGGACTTCATTGATTTTGCGAAGGTCCTGGAGCAGTCTCCACTTGCCTGATGCTTTTTTGATGACAAAGATGGGGGAATTCCAGGGACTGACCGTGGGGGTAATATGATTGGATTCTAATTGTTCACGAATTATTTGATGGAGTGCAAGCAGCTTTTTCCTGGGCATTGGCCACTGTTCTATCCACACAGGCGTGGTAGATTTCCACTTAAGAGCGAGTAGCAGCTGCTCATCAGTGGCCAGACCTATAAATTTGTTTGAATTTGTACTCCCCACTGGTTCAGTATGTCTCTCCCCCACAGTATCACTGGCAGGGAGAGGACTAATGGCTTGCAGGTAGCTGTTTTATCATCTGGATCTGTTAATGTAATTAGATGCTTGCTCCTGGACTGATACTGGGACCCGCCTACCCCTGAGACACTGAGGAGTGAGGCCTCGACTGACCAGTGAGAGGGTCAGTCTTTAGTGGCTATGATTGTACAATCTGCCCCTGTGTCCAAGAGTCCTGTGACTGTTGCGGTGTCAGTTGCTGCTAGGGAGAAAAGAGTAACAGTTATTTTTGGTCGCTCAGTGGAGATGGTTCGGGCCCAGTTGGCTTGCAGGGTAGGAGTTGTTGATGCCAACTGGGTGAGTGATAGTAGCCTGGCCACAGGTTCTTCAGAGGTGATATCAACTGGAGGAAAGGAAGCAAACAGAGTTATAGTCAAATTCAGGTTATTCAAGTTTTTCAGGACTTCAGGAATAACAAACAGTCCTCTCTCGCTGGCTTCAAGTGTCACAGAAATGAGGTAGGTGTCTTTTTCAGACACTGGGGCTGAAGAAGTAACAGTCAGTGTGTTTTTGTTGGTAAACAAAGTCATAAGAGGTTTTGAAATCGTTAGCAGGACTTCCTGGACGCTCACAAGTCCTGGAAGTCGGGAAGTCTGGTGATGTTCTGCTTGGACTGGCTCTCCTGTAGGTGGCGATGGTTCTGGTAAGGGGAGGTATTTGGTGTCAGGGCGCCCCTCCAGGCGCTCGCTGTCGAGTTTTTTGACGTGAAGGAGTTGGAACGTCGAGGTGGTGGTGAGAAGTGCACCTTACATTGTGGTGGTGGTGTCTGTGAAGTGGCAGGTGTAGATTGTCGTGAAGATTTTGGTAATCTTGGTGGCAGGAGCTGGCCTGGCAGGTCATATAGGGACTGACAGTCACTTGTCCAGTGTCGCCCTTTACCACATCTTTGACAATCATAAGGTGGTAGTTTTTCCTTGTATGGCCTACGAGTTGGGCATTTTGCTTTGACATGACCAGATTTCCCACAAGTAAAACACTTCCCTCTCACTGCATACGCCATCATCCTTTGCTTGTCTGATTGAGAACCAACATTTCTGCAGGCTTCAGTCATTTCTAATAAAGATGGTTTTTTAGGGAGTCTCAGGATACGTTGAAAATCCTCATTTGCCTTTTCAATAACCAAACTCTTAAAGAGGATTTCTTGGGCTTGAGGGTCAGCTATTTGTTTAGATATAGCATCCTTGAGTTTTGTAGCAAACTCGATAAATGGTTCTTTTACCCCTTGAAAAATCATGGCATACGATGGTGTTGTTGATGATGCATTAGCTACAGTTTTAAGAGCAACAAATGCTAGGCCTTTGGTAATGCCTAATTGATCGGGGGTATTTTGATTTGTTCAGCTGTCGAGGAATAGATCCCTTCTCCATAGAAACGATCTACTGCTTGACTTGCTGGCAGGTCCTTTAAATCTGTTTTTTTTACATATTTTTTAATTTGAGTTTTCCATTCAGTCTCAAAGGCTGAGTATTGAATTACAGATAACCAAGACCTTGCAATCATTCGAATGTCATTGGGAATCATTATGTAAGCTTGAAAGAATGCATCAATCAACCCAAAGGTAAAAGGTGCATTTAAACCATAATCAGTTATAGCTCTCTTTATGTCTTTCAACACGGGGTATGAGAAAGATTGACAGTGAGGAACTTTTCCCTCCTCTATGAGAACAGGAAACACCTGCAGGAAATCTATATCTCCAGCCTGTATTGCTTGCTCATGTAGAGCTTTCCAAGCCTTCTCATGGGCTTCTATAACGTGATGTGTCACTTCTATCCATGGGCCGGGTGTATGAGGTAGTGCATGCGAGTTTGGTTTAGTGGTTATTGGAATTATGCCAGTGCCTGTGGAGTTTGTAGTGAGCAGTGCTTGTTGATGAGATACTGCGGAGGTAGGCAGCAGATTCTCTGTAGAGGTAGATGTAATGTAATGTAAATGGCCAGTCTTCGCGAACGAAGAGCCGGGGAAGGTCTTTCCCCGCATATGCAGATAAAGCCTTCGAGCCTGCGCAGTGGATTTTTTTAGGTGACACACAGTGTGCGCGGAACTGAGGCCACCCTTTAATCCTAAAGTTCATCTACCGGGGCCAAGCGAGCTTGGACGGTGGCAGCGAGGTCCTCAGGATGTAGGTTTGTTTTCAGAGTGACCTTCTCTTAGATGGATTGCCTTACAGGGCTAATGAGCTCCATCTGCCCGGGGAGGTCCCTGACCAGGAATCGAACCTGGGCCTCAGCGGTGACAGCGCCATGTCCTTAACCACTAGATATTGTTTTAGTAAAAGGTATCTTTGCCTTTTGCTGCAAAAGTTGTGTTTCAGTCTGCTTTGCACTGCAATGCATGGCAGTTTCTGTAGCAGATGCTGTGCCAGCAGATGGTGTAATGTCCGTCTGGAAAGCAGCAGTTACTGCAACAGGTAAGGCTCTAGCAGGCACTGGCTGAGTAGGTACAGGTGTGTATGAAGTAAATGCAGACGTTGTATGTGTGCATGCTTGAGTTGATGTAAACTGCGAAAAATCTTGTGGAGACAGTTGTTTGCAATGTGTGTGGGTCAGAGGTGTATGCCTTGTGTGAGGATGCAGCACAGCAGATGTTGATAATTTATTTTGTAGCTGTGGTATTGTTGCTGTCGGCTCAGATGTGTGGGCGCCGCCATGATAGCCGGTGTCACATGACGCAGGACACCAGGTGTCACATGAGGAAGGTCCAGGAGGACCAATCCCGATGCCGCTACAGGAAGATGTAATTTCCGGGGCAGGGTTGGCCAGGCCACACGTGTAGGTGGAGTGTTGTGACGTGTGGCGTGGGGGTGTGCCTATGGGCAGAGTTAGAAACGTCCCTTCCCCACAAGCACTGCCCCCCGCTAGCCCACGAAATTTGTCCTTGCACGCATGCCTCCCGACGCCGTCCTCGCCTGTTTTGCAATCATCTGTGCCACCACGCGGCCCCCCCACAATGGTGCAATCATCTCTGCCACCACGCGGCCCCCCCACAATGGCGCACGAGACGCACGCGGCGTGCTGGGTCGTCTCGTGCAATGCAGACCCACACCGCTCGCCCCTGAACCGCGGGGCCCCCCTGGCAATGGCGCGTGGGTCCATGGCCAGCCACGTGGACCCGCTCGGCTCGGCGGGGCCCGTGCATCCCTGTATTCTGCTGCACAGCTCCAGCTCCCCCGCACCCGCGTGGCACAGCGCTCTGAAGGGGCCCAGCCGCGCCAGGCGCTCCGCCGGCTCCGCGGCCGTGCTGCAGCACCCGCAGTCACATTCACACAAAGGCATGCTCCCGTGGGGGCTTCCGCCGCAACACGATGCGCATTCAACCATCTCACAAACGACCGCCCCCCCATGGGAAGCAGAGCCGGCGCCGAACCGCTGTTCCACGCCGCGCGCACCGCGCGCCTCCGCTGCGGTCTGTCCCGCGGATGCCCCGTGCCACATATGGGAAGCAGGGCCAGCGCCAAACCGCTGTTCCGTGCCGCGCGCGCCACGCGCCTCCCCCACGCTCTGTCCCGCGCTGTAGTTATCACACTAGCAACTAATGAAGTGCTTAATGCCTTCCAAAATGCATTAAATTTAGCTGTGTTCTTTTAGTCCCAGAAATGTTGATATGTGAGACTGTCTGATTAATTTCAATAGAGCACAGACATATACCATCCTTAGGAGCACTAAAGCAGCTAAACTAATTCTTAAAATCTGATTAGACTTTTCTTGCGTCTGATATCTGGCTTAATTTATGAAATTACACTGAACTCTAGAGAACATATTAAGATTGCTACTATACATGAACATGTTTAATGCACTTCAACCTTACTATAATTCATAGTCATAGTAAATAATCACAGTCAGCTCTACTCACATCAGCTCTTAGATTACAAGACAGCAAGGATCCATGGAGCATTTAAACACTTCTGTAAACACTTCTGTTAACTAGAAGAGGGCTATATTGTCACTGATTATTGGACCACAGGTTGGGTTTGATTCGTTGACTTATTTGTTAGGTTTCATTTGGTTTTTTTTATTGTTGTTTGTTTGGGGGAGTAATTATCTAGCTAGGAGAGTTTTAAAACCTTGAATGTGAAGCTTTATCAGAGTTATCTCCAAGAAAATCTTTAGTTCTACTGTATCCATCAGATTTATCTGGATGCAAGAGAATTGAATTAATATTTCTACTAGTAACTCTTATTTAAGGTCTTAAGCTGCCATTGAAACAGGAGTTAAGAGGTGAAACGCTTGTGGGATTTAATGATATGAATTTATTTTAAGAGATTCTGCTTACGTCTGGGCTCTCTGATTAGTGTTGCATACTAAACTCTCAGGCACTCCCATGAGACCAGGCTCTAGACAGATGCAAAGGCTGCATAGCAAGGTTTTGGGAAATCCCTCTTGTGGGAAAAAAAGCAGCTGCCTGTTCAGTATAGACCAGCTAAAACCCAAACTATGACTTTTAAGATATCAACATGGCAGGCAAGCTAGCCCAGCTTAGGAGTGAAGTGCAGAGGACTTAGGATAAAAGCTTAAGGAATTCAATTTCACCTGATTAACAGCTAGCAGATGTACATAGATTTCACATCCTACAAGTCTGTTCACAAGTTCCTTTCTTATTGTTACTCTTTTAACAATGTTAACAATGTTCTTTTTTGTGACAAAATAATTCAAGTGTTCATATTTGTGCCATGTTGCAAGGATGGTATGCCTCATTTCCAGTGAATCTCCCATGTCTTTCTTTGGTATGCTGTATTCTTAACTGAATCCAAACTTTACCTTTAAATCTTCCAGACCCTAACCTTACCTCAAATGAAAAATAATTTTTTTGTAGAAGACTTGAAGTTAGGCTCCAGAAAAGTACCCAGATAATCAAAGAAAATGCTAAATCAAATTTATGGTAGGACTAGACCAATATCAGCATGGTCTAGCTTGACACATAAAAGCTTCTATTTATTCAAGGTTAGCATACTCTGCACAAGAGTCTCAGAATACATTGATACTCAACATTTTGTCATTTGCATTTGCCGTTTTCCATAAAAAAATGATAGAAGTTTCACCAAAAAAAGCTCGTAAGCTTTTCAATCAAACATGGAAAATGTGATTCTATATATTTTAATGCAGTCATTTGTGTTCATAACTTCAGCACTCAAACTCAGAATAACTGAATTGGGAACTAAGCTTAGGTTTAGGTAAATTTTAGGTAGGCAGTCATGTATAGGAAAAAAAAACTCGACTGCACTGGGTTTCAGTACAGTCGAGCAAAACTCTAAATTAATTTAAATTCTTTAGTATGGAAAGTGGCATCTTACACTGTGGAATTAAAAGGGAAGCAAATAGGAGAAAGCACTCTTCAAAGAATGGTTGATCAAAGGGAATGATTTATTTATAAAGATTAAATTTTAATTTAGAAACTATATAAATATATATATATTTCTCTTACTGTCCATAATAGGATATACTTATTAAGGATGCTGAATACAATAAAATTAAAAAGAGTGCCATATTTTCAATGAACAAAAGCATAGCTAAATACAAAATGCTTAGAACTTCTCAGAGACAGGGAGTTAAGAAGAAAAATTCTACCAGAAATATTCACCATGTAGGGTAGTCATAATTTTCACCTGTCTTCTTTTTTTAGTCAGGTTTGCCTATTATTTTTGTGTTTGCTAGGAAAGAAAAGAAAATTATGTTTTAATGCGGGGGTGGTGAGGTGGGGGAAATCGAACCATGAATTTTGGATACCAGTCCTGAAAGCGAGGATTTATTTTGCACCCAAAATTAGGATGTAATATATATTATTGCACATCTTGGTATTAGGGTTACAGGAAGTCCAGCAAGTGAATAAGTATAGTCCCCATAGTAATTTCCAGTGTCACTCTGTGTGATGACACAAGACGTGTTTTTGCTGGATAGGTTAAAACAAGTATTATCTGCAGTGAAGAAAATCAATGTACATAGAATCTCCAGGTTCTAAAAGCAGGAAAAAAATCATAGTTATTTTTTCATTCCATTCTACTTCTGGAAATTACTGAAGTATATTACAAAAAATTTTCAAAGTCCTGGAAAGCTGTTTGCACATTGAGAAAATGAGTATGCACAAATCCCATAAGACAGCATATAAAACCAGACTCTTCTTCCTGCTTATTAATGACGAATTCAGATTAAACAAAATTAGTAAATATTCCCATTGACTCCCTCAGGAACTGAGGCAAAGAACAATTCACCTCTCATAGGAACATCCACAATAAAAAGGGTTTCAATCTGACAATAAGTAGCACACAGACTACTCCACTTTTATAGAGATTGATTTAAGATAATGTATCAGACTACTTTATAATGCATTACAGTGCAGAATGAAAGCATGGTTCAGCTTTTGTTATAGACACTGTCAATATTCCTTTCTCCCAGTACAAGTCAAAAGATGAACTGGAAAACATATTTCTTCTATTATTGACTCTGAGATTAGTTCAGTTGGTTAGAGCACAGTGCTAATGACACCAAGGTTGTGGATTTGATCCCTATATGGGTGTCATGGTTTGTTTCGTGCTTTTAAAGTTAAGTTGAAAATTTGTTCCTTTTCCCCTGCCTGTGTTTGGAGGAGGGGAACTGGTTGAACCAGTTTTTCCAAGCCCCTAATGGCTCACACTAAGACCCGAGCCAACTATATTGATATGTTAATTGCCTGGTTTTGTCTCTTAGGAAAAGCAGCAGAAGGGGCTGGGAGCTTCTTTGGTGGGAATGGGGGTGTGTCCTGGGTGGTGAGGGGACAGTTTCACTCTCTGGGCGGAGTGTGTGGAAGTGGCTGCAGTTTCTGCCGGGCGGTCTGAACGGGCATCAATTGTTTGGAGCTGTTCTAGGTTGGATCTCCCTCGGAGCGGGGGACAGAGAGACATCACTACATGTCTGGGATCAGCAGGAAAGAGTGAGTTGCTCCAGCACTGGGAGCTGCAGGGTTTTTTCTTTTCCCTTCCCCCCCTCCTCCCTCCTGCTGGGGAGGGCTCCATTGTCCAACTTGCTTCAGCGTGCGGAGATCAACACGTGGTGACTGCCGTGACCTATCGGTGCCCCCTGCTGGATGACTCAAACAACTGCAGGCACTACATCCCCACTGATCCAACAGCACCCCCCGCTGACTGACCCAAACAACTGCAGGCTCTACATCCTCAGTGATCCAACAGCGCCCTCTGCTGACTAACTCAAACAACTGCAGGCTCTACATTCCCAGCGGCTCAACATCGCCTCCAGCTGACTGTGGTTATAATTGCCCCAAAAGGGT
>JAWWES010000460.1:0-10754 GCA_035583135.1 Lophotriccus pileatus | reverse complement strand
TTGGAACTGCACTGAGGTCTCCCCTCAGTCTCCTCTTCTCCAGCTGAACACACCAAGTGCCCTCAGTGTCCTCACTCGGCTTCAAATCAAGGCCCTTCCCTACCCTTGTTCCCTCTTTTGGACACTCTCAAATGGCTTCAGATCTTCCTTATATTGCAGTTCTCAAAACTGCCACAGTATTCCATGCGAATATTCAATATTCACAATATTCCAGGTGATTTTCTGCTGCAGTGGGAGCAGCCTGGATGTTTTAGGCAAGACTGGGATCTGGGGCTCTCTTGCTGCCAGGAGTGTTCTTATCTTGTTCAATCACTGCACTGCTTTGAGGAGTCTCTCAGTAGGAAATTTTCTTTCCCTATGAGGGAACCAAAGCCTATTTAAAAAACCTCAAATATTTCAAAGAATGTTTTTTCTCTACCCACTTCAGGGATGTCTGTGAATATGAACAATTCCATTTGTTGGCCTTGAGCTGGGACTCTGTAAACTCTTAGGCAGCTCCCCAAGGCAGTGAAGGTGAGGGGGAGCAAATCCCAAAGCTTTCTGTCTGTACCTCCAAGTACTCTGGCTTCACTTCTGGCACAGTCTGGCATGGATGACTGAGGGTAGAGAGTGGCAGTTTAGACTTTATAAATGGCAGGTTCACAGGGCAGCAGGTGACACTGGTGCACACCTCAGCCCTGCAACCTTCCTGCCCTGCTCTTCTCCCTCTTGCCCACAGTCCATGTTATACTGGAGAAAGGAGCTGTTCTGAAAACTGGGAGAGAGATGAGAGATGGCAGAGGGGAGACAGAAGAGAGAAAGCCTAGTTGAGATCTCCTCAACTTCTTACAAACCCAGCTTATATTCCTGCATGAGGAACTCTTGTCTCAGGCATCATTCAGGGTGTGACTTGCAAATGCTGCTCTCAGTCCATGTCATGCTCCTCTGTCCCAGAGCTTATGTGTGCACAGACATCTCAGGACTTGTGTCCTGGAGCAAACTGTGCCTCCAGTTCCTAAAGCCTCACTGAGCCATTCCAGCACTGCCAGGAATCGCTTCATTCCAGACCAGCTGCCTTCGCTGGGGGCTGATAAAAATTTAAAGCACTGTGTTTTCAATTGTGTTAAAACTCTTTGTAAGGTGCCATGTTCAGTCACTGTCTGTCAGCTCCCACTGTGTGATATGTCCAAACTGCTGGCTCTGGAAACTTGGGAAGCAGTGTGGTGTTCCTGGGAGCAGTGCAGTGCTCCAGGGGAGCAGTGCATCTCTGTGTCCCAGCTCAGCACAGCTGAGGTGTCACTGAGGACAAGGTAAGATATAAACTGTTCCTTACCTTCCTGCCACCTCCCACTTTAAAGGCACTACTTTCCCCTGAACTGGGAGGTTTCAGAATCTCCCCGAGCAGCTTCTTCAGGACCTTCTCCTTATTTCCAGCCCAAACATGTTTGTGACCAGACAAGATCTGTTTGATCCTTGTATTCAGCAATAGTCCCAAGTCCCTAAACCAAGGCATGGATGTGGGAGGAGAAGCCCCTTTCCTTTGGTTATGGGAAGCTGGTGCTAACTGTGAGCAGGACTGGGGACCTGAGGGACATTGTTGTTCCCTTCTACCACATCTCCAGGTGCCTGGCACTGATATTCCAGCTTTCTCCCTGCAAGTCTGTCCCTGACACTCGTGGGTTTCGTGCTCAGAGGGGCTGCTGGAGAATGAGACCTGACTTCCTGAGAAGTGGGTGTTTCCTCCGCAAGGGAAGTTTGCAAAGGGAGGGTCCCTCATCCTCCTTTTCTCCCTCCTGCCATGGGAACTATGGAGAGGCAGGAGCTCCAAAGAGCAGCACTGGCAGATGTGATGCTGCTGGCAAAGCTGGGAACAGCAGGAAGAGCAGGGTAGGATGAAAACAGAGAACCTTCTTAGCTGTGTGTGTTCAGGTGGGGACTGGCAGGAGAGATTCCCAAATCCCGGTGAGTCGCTGCCGGAGCCTTTCAGAGCAAATCAGCCTGATCAAAATATTAAAGTGCAGGAAAACTCAGTGACTTTTTAAACAAGAACCAGAAGTTTCAGTTTCTGTGGGTGCAGGGTGGGAGGTAATCCCAGGAACTCTTAGGGAATCATGTGCTTCTGGCCTGAGGGATACAAGCAGCAGTGCAGCCCTTTGTGGGGTTAATCTGCACCCCGACACAAGAAGGCAGGGGGCTCCAGGACCACTCTGTGGGAACAACTGTTCCACAGGAGAATTGTTTGCCCCAGAATTGTATCCCAGAACCCCTGATCCCCAGTGCAGCTCCTTCCCTCTGTCCCCCAGCTCCAGGCAGAAGCTCTGCTCCGGCTCTGCTGTCCTGCAGAGCTGCAGGCTCAGCTCAGGCCCTGGGCACTCTTTGGGAAGGTCCCTGGGAAGGACAGCAGCACATGTGGGGCTTTGGCACAGCCTGAGTGTTTTGGAGGAACCTCATCCCTGGGTGTCAGGGCTGCAGATATCTGCCCAGCATCCCTTCTGGGGAATATTTGGGAGGAGGAGGGAGTGAGGAGGCTGGACTTTCGGTGAATTTTGCCTGATGGAAAAGGCAAAGCAATTACTTTGGCCCTTTGAGATTGAACTCCTGCTCCCCAGGGCACGGCTTTCTCTCTCAGGTGCAGATGGCAGCAGATCCTGTCCCTGTCACAGCTGTTGGCTCAGATCAGGGCAGCCCCTTCCCTCCAAGGATGCTGATTTGGCATTTCTACGCAAACATCTCCTGTTGTGTAATCCTTGGAAGGACTTTTCTGTCCAGGCCACACCTTGTAGCGCCAAGCCTGCCTTCCCCATGCCCTGAGCCGACAGGAGGGCAGAGAGCTGGCTGTGTCCCATGACAGAGGGGAGCTGGCACTGCTCTGGCCCTAAAAACCACCAGACCCGTGGGGAGCCTGGCCCAGGAGCCATGAGACCTGAGCACAGAGGAAACACAGCATTTGTGACAGCAAATGACATGAGGGGTATCTGTTGTTGAGCTCTTGGAGAGCTGAATTCAGCTCCCAGCCCTCAGTGCAGCCTCACCTCTCTCAGCTGGTGCGTTTTCGGTGCCTCATGCAACGCGTGCAGGAGCAGGGAGAGGGGTGTGGAGAAGGAAAAGGAGCCAGAAGTGTTCCACAACATCAGCTCGGTCCCTGCAGGCAGGAGGAGCCCCATGGCCCCACCACGGCCCTGCTGTGTGTCACTGGATAAATGGCAGAGATCGTTTGTCACATCATTTATCACATTTCACAATGAAGGCGTTTATCACAGAACCTCAGCCCTTCATGTGCATTTCTCCAAGGATCAGCATTTTTCCAATGGAAAAGTAGAATAAATACATTCAGTGCTAAAAAAAAAAAACCTACTTCAATGAAGGGGAGCTTATGTGGGGAACTGCAAAATGAGCACATGAGAACTTGTGTTTGGTAGGATTTCCCGAGCCTGATTTTAGAGAAATTGGAGAATTGGAATTACAGAGCTTTTGTCCCACAGGTTTTAATGATTGGCAAAATGAGAATATTTCTGTAAAATGAATAGTTTATTAGTACAAATGATCAAACAAAAGATCTTAATCAGAATTATTTACTAAATAAAAATGTTAAAGTTGTTAGTGGTATAGTGTGAGATAGGCTAGTGCACCATGTTAAAGCAATTATTGATGCAATTATATCAAAGCTAGCAGAAAGAAATAATTATTAAGTAGAGATTTGATATAACTCACCCAGACTGAGGCTCCAGAGGAGATCTCTGCTCTCAACCTCCAGGAGTGACCCTGGGGGGCATCCCCAGCCAAGGGAGGAACCTCCACACGCAGACCCCAAGAAGGGTTATGTCAGAAGGACCTGACTGGATGAAAGAGGACTGGACTTTTATGGTATAAAGTGATTGACTGCCAATGAGAGATTTCCAGGCCAGCTCCCAGCCTATCTGCCAAATCCTGCTTTGAAGGCAGGGCGTGTGTTTGGAGTTTTATGAGCCAGGCTGGTTTTAGCACAATTCAACACCATCTTCACACCCCATGGCTTTCATGAGTGGGAATTGTTTGGTCTTTGACCAAATTTTTCCTGCAGTTACAACCAACTTATTGGCTGGAAGTTTTCTGAGTCTTTCAAAATGTTTGTAGATCCTGTACAGGAATTTTAGCTGTCATCACCTCCTGCTCGGCCGCTCCTCCCCAGCCCAGGAGCCAAGTGCCCTCTCGCAGAAGTGCTTCCCCGGGAAGTTTTGCATCGTCTCCTGGTGCATAGGGAGGCACCTTCCTCAAGGGACAGGCTTTGCATCTGGACTGAAGACACTGCAGTGTGTCAGCACCATCTGGACAGCAACTTCCCACAGCACTGAAGGGGGGGAGCAGATGGAGAGGAGAACAGGGAAAAGGCAGAAGAAAAATCCTTTCTCTGCATCGGAAAATTTCCCGCGGTTACTGTGTCTTGAACTTTGCTGTTCAGGGAACTTCTCCCCTTCCTTCCCCCAGTTTCTCACTCTGAAAAACACTTTTTCCCAAGCCCTGGAGGCCTTTTGGAGTCATCAGGGATGAAGAAGGATATCCACACACATACAGCCTGCCTTGGTGATCCCTTTGGATCTCAGGGGAGAAACACTGTGTGCTCCTGATGTCTGTGTGGACCTTGCCAGGAGTCCAGAGCAGCACAGAGGGGGCATTTCTGGTGTAAACACCACTCCAGGTGTCTGTCCAGGAGGCTGATCCAGAAAAAGGTGCTTTTGCTCCAGCTGAACCTTGACCTTCCTGCTCATTTTTGGGGCAGTGCTGAACAGAGGGGCCTGCCCAGGGTTGGGGCAGAATCTGCCCAGCTCAGACGAACAGCAGTTTTGTTCTTGAGCTGTGTCTGTAATTTCACTCTGAAGGCACAGCCCTGGAGCTCAGGAAAGTTTTGTTGCTGTGGCAGCTTCACATTAGGACCAGAATTCCTGAAGTGAACAGGTCCCTGAGCCATCACCCACCAAGCTTAATATCCCTCACCCCTGAGAGGGGCAGATCCTCGTCCCTACCTTCCTCCTCCTCCTTTGTACCAAAAGTGAGCTCAGGGACCTGCTCTGGCCAAAAACTCCGTGACAAAAACAAACTGATAGGAAAAGCACAGAATTTTCTGCAAGATCATCTGAACACCAGCACAGGCACAAGAAGGCGAGGAGAGTCATGGAACTGAGGGCTGGGGAGTGAGCAAGAAGAGCTCCTTCAGCACCATCAGCCACTGACACCCAGTTAAATGTGACCACAGAACTGGTTTGCTTGGCCTTGGTGAGCTCAGTGCAGAAATAAAATAAAATAAAATAGAAAATAAGATAAAAATAAACCAAAACAAAATAGAATATAAAATAAAACAATGAAAAGGTAAAGTAAAATAAAATAAAATAAAATAAAATTAAATTAAATGGTCTTTTCCAGCAAATATAGCTGAGGATCTAATTTATGTGTGTAACTATTCTCGTGGAAGGCAGAGAGTGAGTAAATAAACAGGAGTTGCTTTCCCTACGCTGCAGTAAATACAGTTCTCTGCCATATTGCCAGGTTTTGGCAGAGAAAGGCAGTAAATATCACAGGAGTTATCAAGGAGCTGCATTCTCACCAACCACATTTGATAGAGAAACCACAGCTGAGATCTGAAACCAAACCTGAGGCTGAACTAAAACCCACAGGTTCAAAAAAAACAAATGTTGATTCTTTTGTTTGCCTTTTGCCTTGAGGCCCTTCCAGCTGCAAAGGGCTGTTTGTGCCTCTTCTGTAAAAAAAATAGGAACAGAATTCCCTTTAATGAAAGGATAAATAAATCCCCACCTACTGAAATGATTCAAGAACCTGGGGCTTGAAAGATGGATGGAAAAACCCTCCAATTCTGCTAAAACTGGGACAAGTGGACGGACCAGCAACTCTTTAGGCGGTGCTGATTTTCCATGGAAAAGGGTACCAGGATGGCACAAAAAAGGTGATCATTTCAAAGATCTTATTACAGAATTATTTAATTATTACAGAATTTCCCCAAATAAGACCTATATGACCCTAATATATATAGTAATACAAAATATAACCTAAATATATGATAAATACTTCAGTTATTGTCACTACAGAGACACATTATTTGGAAGTTCTCATTGTGTCAAGCAATTTTGTCACTGGAATCCAGGCAGGATTCCTGGACTAGCTGGAGTTTAACTCTGGGAACTTTTTTTTTCCCTTTAGCAGGAATCCAGTTTTCCACATCTGAGTTGCTCTGAGGTTTTAAAATATCAAAAATTATTAAAAAAAACAAACCAAAAGCTTTGCAATTTCAGCTGGTTTTGAGTTGACCAAGCTGAACAATTCTAATTACAACATATGGAAATGGGCTTTTTAATTAAATATATATATATATATATATATATATATAAATTGAAATAATAAGGATGTTTATCCAAGAATCTGTGTTTCATGGAAGGAATATAGTCAGGGTTAGTAAATCTGTCCTCAGCTCCTTAAAATGTTATGTCACTTTTTCCCTTTTGATGGAATGGAAACACTGCAAGAACAGAAAAGGTAATTCAGAGTAAAAAGCCCGATTTTGACTCTGTCACATCCAGATCTTTCCAGAGAATTGCTATTTTGAAAGCCACTCTGTGATGTGACTTCAGTGAAGTTATCCATCTGCTTAATTGCTGATAGGATTAGGACTGGATTTAAATAGATCTCGTAGTTCTTCCCTCTTTCTTTTTGCCTTTGTAAAGCCCGTGGTTCATTTGAAGTGCTTGATTAGTGCCTCTGACTTCCTCAAACAAGAATATGATCACTGTTACATTGGATCAGGATCTTAATTTTCTTTAAAGCCCTGGCCCAAAGCAATGTTTAGCAGTTGATGGGCAAGCAAACAAGCCTGGGAACAAAAAAATGCCAGGAATCAGCAAAAGGGTGGAATAAATTTCCCCCAGTCCCGCCAGGTGGATTTCCCATTCCCGGCCCCTCACGCAGACTCGTTCCTGAGTCACGTCAAGTCTTTGCTTCTCTGCCCAGACACCTCGGGCTGGCCATGTCTTGCTCACAAAGAGCAAGTGAATTTCTCTGACTTTAGAGTGATTTCCAGAATATTTCACAGCATATTCTGAGTGGGAAGGAACCTACAGGGATCATCGATCCCACTCTTGGCCCGCAGGGATCAGCCCCAAACCCTTGGTGTTACTGGCACCGTGTTCTGAGCAGCTGAGCTGATCTCAGGGACTTGCGGTCAATTAGAGAGTTAATTCTGCTTATCTTATTCATCAGGTTCCTGATAATGTGTCGTGTTCATCCCTCCAGAGCCAGAGCTGGGGCTGACCCAGCCCTGCTCGGGGCAGCCCCTCGGTGGGTCTCCAGGCACCTCTGTAGATCCCTGGGTGACAGGCCATTCCAAACCATCCTGTTCCATGGGAATCCAAATTAGGTTGGTTTTCCTGTTTTTCCTGGTTTTGGCTTTCTGCTTATTCCTTATTCAGTACAAAAAGCTGGGAGAGCCAGGCCCTGCTGTTCCCTGAGGGACAGAATGAGCAGGGGCTTGGATTTCTGCTCTCCAGCCCCACTGGACTCAGCGGAGAGCCCTTCTCCCAGGGATTTCATCCTCGGTTTTTGTTTCTCTTTATACTTCCTGGAAGAGGGAAAAACAGGGAGAAGACTTCATATTCCCTTCCCTTCTCCTTTCTGCCAATACCACGGGGTTAAAAGGGACCATGTGTTACTTCCAAAGGTATTTGCATAATTATCTCTCCCCCTGAAATGTGCAGGAGCTGGCTGTGTTCCACGAAAGATCGCATTTAACTAATCCTGCTTTAGAAGCCCAGACTATTTATACTTTCTCAAATCAACTTTATCTTCAGAAGTGCCCTTTAAAGGACACATTTTGTTCCCTTCTGACCATATGTTTTCGCTGTGATCGGTGCATTTTAAACACGTTCCCAAAGGTTGGAATCCAGGGCTGCTCCCCCAGCTGCTGTTTGTGCCTTGCTGGCTGACGTTAGTCATGCAGCCTGCTCAGCTGTTTGATTTTTGACAAAACCAGCCCATATTTATCCAATTACTTTGTGTTTCCAAAGTCAGTGGGAAGTCCTCAAACACGGGAGGGATCCCAGGCGCTGACTGTCAACACCAGCTCTGTTCGTCTCCCGGGATTTGCCACCAGCACTGCAGATTTATCTCTCCCAGAAAGAAAGTCCTTGTTCTTTATCTTCCTCGGGATTTCTTTTAGTCCTTTCACCATTTTGTTCACCTGATTTACGCTGGAATGTGCACGAAAGGGCAGCAATATGTTAATTAAAATCGAAGAAAACCAGAGCAAATAAAATAAGAAACATTATAGGGAGATGTAAAACTCCGGCAAACATTTCCATTTGGGGCAGCGAGGGTCCCTCTGGTTACTGCTCCCTACAGCAGATGCATTTCTGGGGGGATCCCCAGGATATGTCTCTTTTCCAGGCTCTTCTACTCCTGAGGCCCTGGGAACAGTGGGAAAATCTGCCCTTTTGATACTCAGTTGTCCCCGTGGAGGAAAAACCATTTCTTCATCCAACAGCCTTTCCAAAGATGCTCCACAAGTATCAGTGTCCTTGGAGAGAGAGATCTGGAGCTCTGGGTTACCTTTATCCTCCTGGGGTGTTGCTGTTTCTAAAAACACCATTTTAGCCAAGACTGGGAAAGACTTTTTTTTCATGGCTTTGTTTTGCTCTAAGTGCTCTTTTTAGGTGTGGCTGGTTGAAAACAGAAGTTGTATTTCTCTCGTGCCAAGCTCTTCCCTGCAGTTTGCTTTAGAAGTTTGGCACTTGGGAAGAGTCAGTGAGGAGCTCCAGGAATGTGCTGGGAAGGAGACATATGTTGGTGGGTAGGGAGTTTGTGAGAGAGCTTGGTTTCCATGTTCCATCAGGGATATAAGGTGTGTGTGGGAGGAGGAGATTCCACTGTGAATGAGTGTGTGAGTTTGTTCAGGCTCTCAACACAAGAGACATATTTTTTGACTGAACTTGAAGCCCTGTTGTATGAGAACATCCTCACTCCGCCCACTTTCACCCAGATATTTGAAAGAGAAGGACTATTTTCCACCCATTTTTTTGGCATCAGTGATCCATGCTGATTTCCTGAAGGGGTCAGATGTTATCTCCAGAACATCAGGGCCCCTTTCCCCCTCAGTGTTTTCCACCTGCATCTGGACATAATGGAGCTGTGTCAGGGCAGGCTCAGGTTGGATCTCAGCACAAGGTTCTTCCCCCAGAGGCTGGTTGGGCACTGCCCAGGCTCCCCAGGGCAGTGGGCACAGCCCCAAGGCTGCCAGAGCTCCAGGAGGGTTTGGATGATCCTCTAGGGCATAGGGGATGACCCTTGGGGATGGGCCTGTGCAGGGCTGAGGGTTGGACTCAATGATCTTTGTGGGTCCCTTTCAACTCAGCACATTTTGTGATTCTATGATTCATCTCCTTTTTGATTTCTTAGAATTAATTTCAGCCCTTCTTCTTTCAAAACCTTAAAATAAGTAATAAACACAACACAAACTGGAGAAACAGAAAGTCAAAAAGTAGCAAATGACTGAGTTAAAGTTCCCTGTGAAGTGTTGACTCACACAGCTTTAGTTCCAAATAAAAGCTGTGCCTTGAGCCTGGGCAGAGTAGTGAAGGGGGCTGGAGCAGTCCTAAGACGTGAGAAGCACGAGGCACTGAGTGACAGCTCCAGGAGGTGGCAGATGTCCAGGTGAACATGATTCCTCTCCTGGCACTGCCAGGGAGTTCCTGCAGCTAAACCCTCAGTGTCAATCCTGCTGACAAGTCTCCAGGTGTGAGGAACAGCAGTCTGACCTTGTTGTGCCAGGAGGGGAGGACTCTGGGGCACCCCTGGAAGGCTCTCCTGCTGTGGAGGATGCCTCAGGGACAGAGCTGCCAGACGCTCAGTTGGTCAGAGCCTTTCAAAGTCACTTTGGTTTCTTGCTCCCCAAGTTTGAAACACCTGCAGGAGGATGTCCAAAGTACTGAGCTGCAAGGAGCTGCCACAGCCAAAACATCACAGAGTCATTAAGGCTGGAAAAGACCTCTAAGATCACCAAGTCCAACATCACCTCAACCCCACCGCCATGGTCACCACTGAACCAGGTTCTCAAGTGCCACATCCACATGTTTTTTGAACACCTCCAGGGATGGGGACTCCACCACTGCCCTGGGCAGCTGTGAAGAAATTTTTCCTAATATCTGATCTAAACTTCCCCTGGTGCAACCGCAGGCTCTTTCCTCTCCTCCTGTCCCTGTTCCCTGGAGCAAAGCCCGACCCCCCCCGGCTCCCCCCTCCTGTCAGGGAGTTGCAGAGCCAGGAGGTCTCCCCTGAGCCTCCTTTTCTCCAGGCTGAGCACCCCCAGCTCCCTCAGCTGCTCCTGGTTCCCCTGACCGGGCAGGCTGTGCTCTCACTGCCCTGGCTGGTGATGGACAGTAACAAGCCTGGGGTTGAACTGGGCTGGGGGAGCATTTCCATTCTCCTGCTGTCACTGTGCAGCCCCAGGAGGTGATTCCACCCCCCTTCATTATTTTCCTCACACATAAACCAGGAGCAGTCACACCTGCCTTACCTCACCTGCAGAAGGGGGGGGGGGGTGATTAATTAGCAGCTGATTTATGCTTGTAGGGAGCCCCCGGTGGTCTAGTGGTTAAGACGCAGGGCTGGTACCCTTAAGACCGCGGGTTCGATTCCCGGTCGGGGACCTCCCCGGGCAGATGAAGCTCGTTAGCCCTTAAGGCAATCCATCTAAGAGAAGGACACTCTGAAAACAAACCTACGTCCTGAGGACCTCGCTG
>JAWWES010000459.1:0-10755 GCA_035583135.1 Lophotriccus pileatus | reverse complement strand
CGTAGGTTTGTTTTCAGAGTGACCTTCTCTTAGATGGATTGCCTTACAGGGCTAACGAGCTCCATCTGCCCGGGGAGCTCCCTGACCAGGAATCGAACCTGGGCCTCAGCGGTGACAGCGCTGCGTCCTTAACCACTAGACCACCGGGGGCTCCCAGCAAGATACATAATATCTATTCAATAGGCCATTTCAACCACTGGGTGGTTGAAATAATTGTAATAATAGACATTCTGCCTCAGAATATGCCAGAAGGTCTCAACACAAAGTTGAAGGGAAAATAGTATGAATTCGACTCTAGGAAAATGTTCTAAAGACTGAGGAGGTTGGTTTGTTTTGTGTTTTCAAGGGGAGTGGTAGATTTTTTTAGTATGATTACATTAGATAAGTGTTTTTCTCTTGGAGTCAATGGAATTAAATTAATTTAAAATTGCCACTAATGCCACAGGTTTGCAGTCATATTTGGTTAGGCCTCATCCTTGGGTGGTTTAACAGCTTATTGTGAGGGGCTACTGTGACATTGGCTATTGAATTCCCTGTTCAGTCTGAGTTGGAGTCAGGACTGAATGCAAGCACCAGCACTGGCTTAGTTTCTGTAGGCAATTCTTCCTCAGCAGATCCCAATGTAACTTGAAAACTCATTGTTTTAATATTTACTTTTTAACTACTTCTTTAGACTGTTATTTCTTCATGTATAATATTGTAGGGAGGTCAAACTCCCAGAACAATTTTTAGTAGGGTCAGATTTTTTTAAGCAGCAATTCTTGCTTTTTTTTTTTTTTTTTTTTGTTTTGTTTTTTTGTTTTTTTGTTTTGGGTTTTTTTCTCTTGGAAGTTGAGTGTGGGAGACAGGAACTTGTGTGCATATAATTTCTGATAACTTCAGTTCAAGGACCGGTGTTTTTACAGCTCATAACATTTTATGACAATAACCACCTGCGTTTTGTATTGCTGATAGTCTCTTGAAAGAGGAAAAGGGTAGGTAAGTATTGCTGTCCTACATCAGCAAAAAAGCAGAGTGAAAACTGAAGTGTAAAGTAACTTTTTCAGAGTTGCTTTGCAAATACATAAAAAGGCTTCAGGTGTTGTGATCCTCAATGTAATGCTTTTCTGCTGAAGTTACTTTTTAAGTGATGATTTATTACTTGTGCAAAGCAAAGAAAAAGGAGAGTGCAAGTGTATCTCTCTGCTGTTTTCTCTTGTACCGTAGGCTTCCATATTATATCTAAATATCTCTGACTCTGTAAAAATGTGCAAATGTGAGGATGCTACTTGCACATCAGAGTACAGACACCACTATTACATAGTTCATAATCTCCCTGCAAGAATATTTTTACTTCTGCTATTGCTAACTTATTGGTACAGATGGAAAGAAATGGAAGAAAAGTAGTTCTTCCAGGAAGACAGATTTTGTAGGGTTTATGGATTGAATAATAAGTGAATAAGCTTTGGTTCAAAATGCCCACAGGCTCAGAAGTCTTTAGCATAATTTCATTGTTAGCAACAGAAAGTCAGAATAAAATAACCAGAATCCTTAAATTTATTTTTTTTTTTTTTGCCAGTGCTCACTCCTTTTTGCAGACTGTGGGCCAAAAGGATGACAACTGTAGAAGACCCAGCCAGTGGGGGCATTATTAGTCAAATCCTATTCAAGATGTAGATGATTCCTGTGGACCAATCACCCTTTTGTTATTAAATGTGGTCTTTCATCTAATGAATACATCCTGGAGGAAAGTGACATATGTTTTATTACTTTATATAGACAGGAAATCCCTTAGACTGTATCTTGTTCCCTCTCCCTTATTATTATTTAAGCAGTCAGGATAATACATGTAACAATGTCCCTGTTACTAACATTATTTATTACATGAGAATCTTTGGGAAAATGGAAGTTAGCCTAATACAGACTACAAAGCAATATGTGACTGGAGTTCTTTTCAAGGTCTTCAGCTCAGTGTCTGATTCCTTAAATGCGAGTTGTCTATCATATTTTTAATGACCAAGGAGAGGAAAAAGCTTTTAAAAAAACCTCAGGCAATTTTAGCTGCTTTATCAGTTAAGTCTCCAAGTGGTCTTAGGCAGGTGAAGTGCACTAAAACATAATGGCTGTTACTCAAAAGAATTACATACATCTTCACTTCAGTATCCTGCCTTCTGTCTGTCAGCTGCAATGTGTTCTGTGGAAAATTTGCTGGATAGTTTTCAGTCATTTTAACCCAGTTTTACAGGGGTTTTCAGCAAGAGGGAAATAAACATGTTATTTTAGGAAAATAAATGCAGCCTTAAAAGTTAACAAATTAATTTCTTAGAGGAACTGATAGGTGAAGAAGGATAAAACACTTTCCTTCCAAAACAATATTAAGTGAATAGTAGGAAAGAGAATGTTCCCCAAATGGCTGGGTTACTGCTCTCAAGTGACAGCTGGTAAGATGAAGAACTTTCCCATGCAACTTAGAATAGAAAACAATTCTTTTTTGTTTTAGAGTTTGTGGCTTCCTTTGAGCATTGCTGTTGTTTTATAATTGCTTCTTCCCACAGAATTTAATTAGTTACCATAAATTGCACTATTCTAAAATAAAATTCATTGTTCATTCTCTTTAAAAAAAAAAAAAATCTAAATAGGGAAGGTTCCTGAATTTGGACAGTCTTTGGCTATCCAGAAAACTGATAGAATAAAAGTCTCAGGGAACAGTGAGGGAGAAATGAGTGTGTTGAATAGAAGAATAAGTGGTACAATCTGCTTCAAATCCAGCTACTTAAAAGCAAGGAGGTTAGTTGTGGGCACCCCAGGATTTTATAAAGCTGTTTCTTTGCACAGATGGCTCGGAACACAGACTGATACACACCATTTAATCATCCAAACTAATGAATAAATTATCATAATTGTTATTCAAAACGATTTTTATGACTTTTTTATGATAGGTTTTTATAAGAGCCCCTTTCCTATTTCTCCTTCATTCTAGCTGGTCCTTCTTTCTGACCTTGAGGTTGATGCAGATCCCTTGACCCTCCAAAAGCAGAGGGAGTTCCTGCTGTTTGAGTAGCACTGGTCCCTGAGCAGTCCTGGCTTCTTTAATTAAAAAGTAAAATGTTAACAGCATTTCCCTTCCTCCTTTACTCTGCTCTGCTTATGTAAGAGTTAGAGCATGAGTCTGCCAGGGTTGAATGCGTACTTAGGTCCAGCACTGAGGGTTATTAATTTAACAAAGCCCTTGAACATTGTGCAATTACTTAAGCCTGTTCCTGTACCATAAGTTTCTAGAAGCTGAATTTTAAAGGTGACTTAAAATGTTTACTGAATTAAAGTTTAGGGATTATTAATCCCCTAGTGACCCATTTATGGTGCTGGTTATGATAAATTTCTCCCTCCTCCCCAAACATAGCAACACTTATCATTATGCTCTCTCTTCCTTCAAAGAGATACCTACTTGATATTTCCTTTTGCTTTGTTGTGCCCTCTCAGATAGACTCACATAACCAGCTTTCTTGTCCACTGCTCTCCTTTTTCCTGTAATGTGGCTACATAGATCAATCACAGGATGTTTGGATGTGACATTGTATCTGTGATGTATCCTGGTATAGATTTTTCACTTGTTTAACCCTGATCTTTCCTACTTTACCATGCTTAGTTGTTTATCTATAAATAGGTTCTTGTTTAGGGCTGAATTGAGGTCTGGTTGTATGGCTATTAAAGCAGCAAAACTTTCAGTCCTGAACCGAGCTCTTTGTGGCTCTCTTAAGTATTGTAAGAGCCTTCTGGGGCAACATAAAACATGTAAGTAGAGTTTAAGAATCTCATACAAAGCTGATAATGACCGCTTAAACATTCCAGACGTGAAGATACTTTTCTCCAGGAAATAATTTATACAGGATATAGCTCCCTGGCAGTTAAAATACAAATACTGTGCAGAAAATGCAAGTTAGATTTCAGAGAGCTTTTTCATCTTTAGCGTGGGTGATAGTTAACAACATTCTTCATGTTAATCTTCTTATATATAGGGTGGGCTGGGGAGGCATACATGGGAGATACCAAGGGAGAAAAGCTACAAGCCAGTTAACAGGTTGCAAGAAACTCCATAAGCTTGTAGGCAGTAGTCCTATTTTATTCCTGTGAATTCCCACTATCTAGGTTTGACCATTAGAAAAGAGGCTATGGTACATAGTACATGATAAGACTGAGTCCAGTGGCTGGATGTTGCAGATGTCTTCATGTTGTGAATTCATTTTATGCGACCTGCCACTTTTTGTAATTGATCACTTATGGCGGAAAAAAAACATTCCCTTCCATTTTGCAAAAAAACACCCTAAATGTGAAGTGGCCTTGTCTTAAAAACAGATGAAGAGAAGACAGCAAGTGCACTCCTTTTCTTTCTTTTCTCCTTCAAGCCTTCTCTGTTTTTAATACATGAAGAACCAAAATAAGTGGGATTAGATTTTCCAGCTAGATGTGTTTTGCCATGACAACTTATGCAGACAAAGTGGGAATGCAAAAGATAAGCATGTGCCCAGTGCTCAGTGTAATACTGTTTCTCTGTGAGTGTGAGGGATTGAGATTATTTTTGCCTTAGTTTGTGACCTTTGTAGTTCCTTGGTGAGGAGTTTGACTCTTCTTCATGGCAATTGGAGGCTGTTTGTCAGCTCACCTACTTAGGATTTGAGTAATGTTTCTATCCTTAGGAAAAAAAGCATTAGTATAGTCCACAATTTCTTGTATTTGTTATCTTGTGTTCTATGCAGTCTCTGCCCTACTATCTCACCAATTTCTGAGTTGGAAATTATTATTCTGCCTAACTGGTAACTTATTTTTCTTGGAGAATTACTCTGGGGTGTGTTTATGAAATGCTGGATTTTTTTTTTTTGCTCAATGGGAAAGGGAGTTTGACCTAGAGGCATGGTGCAAATTTTATCACCATGGAAGAACAGCAATAAAAAGTAGGAGATTCACCTGAAATGTCTATTTACACCTTAATGCTTTAGTCTGGAACAATTGCTTTAGTTAAAAGTTCTGTTTGAGATCTGTTCAGATGGTGTTTGAGAATACTTCTACCTTAAAAGTTAGCATATCCAAAATAAAAATTGTATGTAAAGTCTTAAGAGGTTCTTTTTCAAATGCAACAAATTACAACCTCAGATGTCACTTGTAAGGAGTGTAGGAATTTTTCAGTCATCATTTTGATTCCAACTTTGCAGATTTTCCACTGTTTTATCAAAATACAGCATTTTTTAATCTTGACTGTAATGAAATGAATGCAATGGTAAAAAAGACACTTAACTGGAAAACTTTGGTAGCGCAGCCTGTAACAGGCCTTTTTAGTTCACTTCATCTGTGCTTTAACCATCAGACAACACTGCTTTCTACACTAATGTTTTATTCTTAAAACTTCTTTGCAATTGAATGAAATACCAGTTCTTTGTAGGTGTTCCCTTCTTCATCTGTCCGAAATAGCAGATGTGAAATGTTTTAGAGAATCAGCTGCCACTATGGTTTATCAGAGATATTTCAAATCTGAGGTAAAATAAAAAAAAAAAGAGTTAAGCCAGAGCCAACTGAAATCAGTTAACTGAAGTAAACAGGCATTTTTATTCATTCCTGGCCTGTTTCATTTTCTAGCACATACATAAAGCTAAACAAATAAGTCTTTAGAGTGACAGAGTAAAGTGAAGTTTATCTCAAAGTCTTTGAGATTCCTACTTTTTATTAGCCAACCAGTGCATTTTCTTGTAAGGACTCTTGTCAAACCTGAAGAGTTTGCAATGGATAAGGATGATCAGTTTGAATCATGATGGTCAGGAGGTTGTTGTCTGGTATGTCTGATTGGCTTTTGAAAGCAGAGTTCATTCCTAAATCCTGTGTGATGACTATCTTTGAGCATGACTTGCTCCCTGACAATGCTGCTGCTAATCCACAGATTTGTGATGCTGCTGTACTTGATTTGAAGGTCTTCCCACTGGCCCTCATCCAGCTGGTCATGTATTCCCTCTCTGGGAAAGGTTCAACACTTATTTCACCCCACTCTTTTCTGGCTTCCAATTTCAGCCAGTTGGTAATATAAGGAGAGCTGATTATATGAGTCACCTTGAGATAACTTACTGTTTTGTAAACCTCTTTTGGACCCTGTGGACTTCAAGAAAATTTACTTACGTTTTAGATCCCTTTCAAAGTTGCCAAAGCCAGGACTGTGACTTCTTGGACACTTAAGTTATAATGATAATCTTAACTGCATCTTTACTCCCTGGGTATGAATATAAGGAGTTTCTGTAGCAAGACTATGTTCTGAAAAAAAATTAATATATATATTTTTACAAAATGGAGCACATAATCTGCATGTACAAGTATGAATATATTCACGTGTCTACACTGGTTGCTATTCATATCTCAAGTTACTTGTGAGTCCTAGAATATATTTGACCACTTGGCTAAACTGGTGGTGTATTAACTTTAAATAATGCAACATTAAGCAATAAATCATGATGGTGATGGATCTAGGGCACACCACAGAGCTGTTCCTTTCTCTACAGCATGATTTTTAAGAGTTCAATTATGCCATTATATATGCTTCCTTACACATTGTCTGAAGACAGCCATTTTTCAGGAGCTGTCACATATGGAGCAAGATGTATGTTTTTTGGAAGCTGTTACTTCCTGTTTCACAGCTAGCTGGCCTTTGGCTCTTTGGTACCTTTTGCCCTGAGAAGACTGTCATCTGCAAACCTTCCAGCTCTGATCTACCCCTAATGCATCTAAGTACTGTGGAGGCATTAGCTCTCCATTCCATGTCTGGCAGGAATGTGGAACACAAGTGATGGAAAATAGACTGTTGCTTATGGATCTTCACTGTTATCAAGGCTTGTCATACAGTTCGGCTCTTCTACCAGAACACCAGACAGATAGTTGTATGTAACATTCAGGGACAAACACGTGGAGTGAATCGTGGCAATATGTGGAAACACTACATATTCTTTCCTTTCTGTTAATGGAAAGCTGCCAGTGATGAATCAGAGCTTGATATCATAAGCCATAAAAAACAGTTGTAAGGGAGACAAAGAGCGAATGTGCTGTTCAGCATCTTGTTTCTGTTGCTCTCCATTCTGTCATCCAGCTACAAACACTAATGTAGAGCATACTCCTAATGCTTTTTTTGGTCAGTTACCCAAGCAATCAGAGCCAGACTCTCAAAAACTAAGAAAAGTTTCAGCCTTGAAAGAGCAGAAGCTTTTCATTATGTTTTTAAAGCAAATGTCAAATATAAACTATTTTTCATGTCCGTGTAAGCCCAACGGGCATGTAATGCCTGCTTCCTGCCAAATCAGGTATTAACTATGGCTATCACTTAGAGGAAAATTAAAACCATATGTTTCTTTGTCCTTGAAGTCTTCCCATACAATTTAAGAAGGCTCTCTGTAGATTTATTACCATATCAGTTCATGGGTTTTCAGTGCATGCATGTATTTATTACGGTTTTTCAACGACAAACTGATCACGTTGTGGCCATTTAAGCATATGCACAGTGGCACCAGGACCTAGACATGGGTGGTGTGTGTGCAGGCATGCATGTGCAAGAGAGAAAAAAAGATCGTACAGAAGGTGAGTCCCATAGTTGTAACTTATAAAAGTAGGAGAAAGCTGAGATTTGCAGTTACTTTGACACAAAAGCGTGTTTTCTGTTACCTGCTTATGAGACATCTGACCTTTAACTTTTGCCTGAGTCAGTCCTAACTTATTTCCTGTTGAATTCTGGGTAGCTTTAGTTGCATGAAGAGTATCCCCACCTGGAAAAAAAGAGAATCTGTTGGTTCAAACTGAACAAACCTTGCAGGATTTTAGGGTTTCTAGGTTGTGATATTTTAAAATTGGGCATCTGAAGGCAGAAGCTGTAATGTTCTTCATTGTGGAACCATGTCAGACCAGTAAGGGGATGGCTTTTGTTTCCTTAGCCCTCATCTGTAAAGAATTCCTATTTAGGAATGCATTTATGCATGTAGCAAGAAGATTCTTAAGATGTGAGAGCCTAGAGAAAGGGAATGCTGACAGAACCATCCAAAAGAGTGATGGAGTAGCCTCTGTGTCACCAAACCACGACATTCTTTTCCCTACAGAAAAGGGATATAGCTTTAATGTATCACACAGATAAAGAAGCATGATTTTAAGCTGGGATCACTGAACATCCATAAAAAGAGAAATGGAAGAATACTGAAAGCAAAAAGATGTTTTCTTTATTCATCTTACTTCTCCCTTGCAATCCATCTTGAAAGGACGTTGTTGAAATGTAGAACTAATTGACCAGAACCAAGTGCTTGGTTCCATTTGGAACGACCCCCATCTTTAGAGGCAGAGACTCTTCTAGAAGTGTGGAAGCTGAGCCTTAGATGCCAGCTCTGGCTGGCATTCTAGCAATGTTTGCTTCTTGGGTTTTGCAGCTCTATTGAAGTTGTCAGTGTAACAGTATTGGAATATCATTCAAAAACTTAGGAGACCTGAACAGCTTTCAGCAATGTTGGAGGACATTCAATGGAAAAATGAATTATGTGGGACTTATCAGAGAACAGTACTTTCAGTTTGTTTTAAACTCTTAATTCTAACTCTTACAGCTGCAAAGGCCTGGCTCACAGGATTTAAAACTATAATCTTTTTGTTGAAACATGATGAGAATGAGAAAAAAAGATGATAATGGTGAATGTTGCTACAGGTTTGTGCACCTCAAAGAGGTAGCTGTTATCCATACTGTGGATTAATGATTTTCTTATAAATATTCATATTATCTCTGTTGCTTCCCCATACTGTAGCAATTTCCATTTAGAATTTTATTGTATTATACTTTGTCACAAAAATTAAAAACAATGAATAAATAAATAACAAGAATACTTGTTAATACTGAAGTCACATTTCAGTGCTATCTTCAGTGTTTTGATCGATTATCGCTGTAACTTTTTAAAGCTGAAGATATAATTTATTGAATTATTATCTTCAACACTTTTGTATCTCAAATGTGACTGCAAACTAAAATCTGGCTTATATCTGTCAAACACTGACAGGGCAAATATGAAAAATGCATTTTTAGTCTGTTTATTGAGAAGAAAGATTTGAGTTCGAAGTTTGCAGTATGAAGCTCGGATCCAAGCATCAATTTGCAGGGATTTGGCACAGATGAATGGACTGCTGGCTTCTGGATTCTTGAGAATTCTTTGACCCTCCATTTTTGGCTATCGGTGGGTGGAGAATCACATTTTGCTCCTCTTGTAATGAGCTAGAAAAAACTTGCCACAAGGCATTCCTCCTCTCAAATCTTGTTGGAAGTTTGGGCCATTATACAGAAACTGGGAGCCAGGACCAGAGGGGAAACCTTGCCAAGAAATCCTGAAAATAGCAAGCTGAAAAATATTACTGGTGTCACTTGGAAGACCTACACTTCTAGTTACTTTCATCACTGTGGCTTTAAATGCTGTGAAAATCAGGATACATTGAAAGCATTCTTCTGAAAGTACTTGCAGATTAAAAAAAAACCCCAATCAACCAAAAAAAAAAAAAACAACCAAAAAACAACTTGCAAGCTGGTCATTGAGCTGTGGATGATATTCTACTAGGTGGTAAGAAATCTGTCTGTACTCAGTATATAAGGTAAAGTTTAGAAATCATACTACATGGTGGTTTCTTACCCCCATTCCACCCCTTGTACTGTCATTCTAGCTAAGGGTATATTTGGATTCTGGAATGCAGAGGAATTTATAGTTAAATTTCACTTGATCCAAGTATTAATACTGTTTTTTTCTTTGAAGGAGGATAATTTGTTGTAAGCTACATTTTAAAAAGAAAACACAAAAAATCAAGATGAAAAAATATTTAATATATAAATAATTCTAGTACTTTTTAAAGGCTGTAGATTTTCACCCTCCACATGACTTTTGTCTGTTCTATGTAAGATATTTTTCATGTATGCTCTTTTTTTCTAGCATGAAGATTAAGCTTACTAGCTGCAGAAATGTTTAGCATGTTCAGAGAAGAACAATTGAAGAATAAGAGTCCATACAGGGTCCTGATTTAGCTTATTACTGTGTCCTTTTTTTGTGTTGTCTCAGTCCCTTGCATGAAAAAAGGCAGAGGTTGACAGGCTAATGTAGTAGTAGTGATTGTAGTTTGGTGGTGACACGTGTCGTGGGTTTGCGAGGGTTCCCCCTCCCTGAGGGACTGTAAGTGGTTTGTCCAGGTGAATTTCCAGGACAAAACCAATCAGAAGTTTTGGTAACGCCTTTTGCCAATTACATCTTTAAGAAATCAGAAAAGAAGGGTTGTTGTGCAGAAGGAATTGAGGAGCCATGTGAGGGAGAAGACAGCTGGCCCCAAAGGGGGCCAGGCCTCCCTCCTCTCCCGGCCCTCGGCTGGGGACAGAGGCAATACTGAAAACCCCCTGACCAGATACGTAAAAGAATAAAGAAAAAAAAAACTTAAAGGGGAATTTGGACAAGACAAACTGCAGCTGGAGAGATAGTGGAGCCTTCAAGGTCAGAGCTGGCAGTGGAGGAGAGAGAAGTCTGAAGGGGGGGGGAATGGCTCCTTCTTCCCCTGCCTCTCTCTCCCTTCAGCAAGGAAAACAACTGAAATCTAAAATCCCTGTCACCTGTGAAAGATTGTTGGGGAGCAGAGACAACCTCGCCTGCAGCTCATGAAGGAGCCCATGCTGGAATAAATACAAAAGATGTAACTCTGTGGAAGTTTTTGCTGGACTGTAGCCCACACAAAGAAGTCTTATGCCAGAGCAAGGAG